>CM033277.1:19005342-19250342 GCA_019343175.1 Oedothorax gibbosus
TCATTGCAAGTGTTCTTGATAAATGATTAAAACACCAACAGCACAGCTAGAAGTTATAATTTTAAAAAATAACATCTAAAACAACTTTTTTCTTAGAAAACTCAATTTCGAATATCAACAAAAGTTAATTCGAGAAAAACGCAGAGCTGTTGCCGATCCACGTGAAACAAGCCCATTACTTATTTATTGGATTTTGAAACCAAAGGGAAAAAATAGAAGTTAACTGCTTGTTTATTTATTTTTTAGTTGTGCCACCACATAATTCAATACTTTAATCATGAGATTATCGTTCTCGTTAAAAAAATTCAATTCTTCTCGGAAAATATAAATATCTTATTTTATAAATTACTTAAAACCACAGTAATAACAGTTGTTTTACTGAAATTTTTTTTTCTGCCTATAAAGTTGAAGTTAAAGCCACTCCGGGGATGATTCACCAAACCGTTGCGTGACACAGACAACAGCTGACTCACATTTGTTTGGCTATACGCATGGCTCGCCCTAACCTCAAACTCGCACGAAATTAGTACAATTGTGATAATTATCTGCCCTTAAAATGGATTGTTGGTGGAAACGTCGTTAGAACCGCTTCCTACTGTTGTTTTTAGTCTGCTCTTAATGAGTATTTATTTGTATATGCTTTTTTTTAATACGTATTCAATTTTAAACTAGTAGCAAACTCCAATAAATACAAATAAAGTGCCGGACATTGTTAAGGAAAGTTGCTGATATGTTTGTGAAATATGAGCGTATACGATGTAACTTTACCATTATAAATTAACATTTTAATTAGGCCAGTTAAAATTAGTTTTAAATTAATTATTATTACGTCTTTTGTACGTTGTGAATTTAATATCTACGGCTTTTTATTAAAGGTGATTAACATTTGGTTAATATGCCAATCAAACATTTATCCGTTTATATGAATTTTTATTCAAAAAAAATTGTAAGTGAAACAATTTTAGGGTATTGGCTGAACTAAACTATTAAAAACTAACTGTTTAAGTTACGTGATGGCATTTTTTTTAAATATTCCAATTTTATAAAAGTTCAAATTCTATTAAGATACATTATTAAAACATGATACACACAAAGTTGGTAAACATTAGAGAGTCAGCAGTTGTTCCGTTTTTTGAAATAACTATGATAGTGTTGAAGTGTAACGTGTATCAGATTTGTGCTGCTCTATTGGTTGGAAACGTAAAGCAAATTGCCAAAATAACACCAATTCCTACATCGTAGAGTTAGCCTTTTTTTGTATTAAGTTTTATTAAAATTATCTAGATTTTGTAACGTAGTTGTGTCTCTGGACAAATTTAATTTAAATAAGCTCAATAAACAGTGGCAAGGTATTAAGTCCAGTATCTGGTTGAAAATGATTTAAAGAGTCTCGGTGATGTGGGTACTTTTAGCTAGCTTTACATAAAAAAGCTTTCTTGTCTTAACTATAAATTCTAAGGTAATCCTCTTATAGTTATGATATGATTTGGAACTACATTTAAATTAGAAGTTTAGAGTATAAATTCAATACCCGTGAACCATTTGAAATGCATATATTCCACGAACTAAATTAACCATATCGATTACCTTGAAAAACATTACAATTGATTTCCGCAAGTTTTGGGCCCATCAAACGAACGTTGGCACACAATTAAGGTACCAACAACAAAAATTAATCAATACTGCATTCGCGTGATATGAAATGTTTCATGAAAGCTTTTATGCACACTAGAAACCGGAAAACAAAAAATTGAATTGCGTTTTTATTTACAACTTTTTTTTTGTAATTGAAATAGTTCCTGCTTGAAACATTTTCATTGATTGTTTTTTGTCTATACTTTTAATTTTAGGTTCTTTAAACGAATTTTTCTGAATATATGAACCAAATGGCCACACTAGGGCAATTTTTCATGCACACATATATTTTTGGAATTGCATACTTATCTTATCAAAATACTATCTATTAAAACTTCCTAATGTGTATTGCAATATGAGCGGAAAAATGACGTATCTGACAATTATGACTTCTCGAGTCTTAAGCAGGATTCGAAATTCACAGTCGCTGGTCGCAAAATGCGACCAGATTTTTCTATTTTGCGACAACAAAATAAATTTAGAAGCAGCTATCGCGACTACAGTTTTTCAAAAAACTTCAATACTAACTTTTTTATATCGTGGTTTTTCAAGAATCTCGGCAAAAATAATTATCGTAAGATCAGAAATCTTCCCCGATCCTAAATTTTTTAAACCATTGCTGTGATCATATAATCGCAAAAAGTCGACATCCTAAAATCGATCTACAAATTTCGAAACTTCGGCGAACTTCATAAAATCTCCAAATTGGAGCTATTGTAAATTCCCCAAATTCTGGTGATTATCAAATCGACAGAAACTCCGACAAAAACTTAAAAACTCAAGAGATCGTAATATTCACAAACTTAGCAAAATGCCGTTGTAAAATGTGATTTCTTAAATTTTGGAACTCCATAGTTATTTTAAAATGTCGAAACTCTTGTGATTCCACAAAATCGCGAAACTCCACAAAATCGCGAAACTCCAGTGACTCTATTATCACGTAAGTCCGCGCGGCGATCTTAAAATCGTCCATTTGTGCGCTGTAGACTCCATTAAATGATAGGAATTTTTCATTAATTTTCATAATTAAAACAAATGCTCCTAGGCAATGTGCATTTGCGCCTTGTTTTTTAAGTTAGTCGCACAGACTGCTCCTAAATTTCTTTATCCAATTTCGAACACTGGTCTTAAGTGCTATAATATTCGAAATTTTACTGTCCAGCGTTAAAACTAATCTGAAATTGAATCGTAGAATATTTGGGATGCAGTTAGTAGATGAATTTATTTTCTATAATGAAATAAAATGTAAAAATAAACTTCGGGCGATTTTTTCTGAAAAACTAGCTTTTTGTAGATAAGCCATTTTTACCGCTTACGAGGTGATAAAACGTACTTAACTTTACACTAAATAAACAACCCTAGGATTCACTGTATCTTCATTTTACATTTTATATACATTTCTGGAAAACAATTCTAGAATTCCAGTAATAGTTCCAAATAGTCAAAACACCAGTAATAGTTAAAAATTCCATCATCAAGGAATTATAATATCCTAAATTAACCAATAACTTTCAAAGCAATTCTGGTAATTTAATAAAGATTTTTGAAAAATAATTCTATAAAAGATACACACGTTCTTCGTCTGTCTAGGGTAAAGTCACCTTTCTGGACGTCCGTCAAATGGGGGTGGTTGCTATAGAAACCGATTCCTCTGCAGCAGACGGTCAATAACCGACAGCTATATCGTACGTGGAATTCCGTGATTTTATTTTTATAAGGGTTTCAAACTATTTGGAGATGATTAGAAAGGGAAGGCGACATGTTAATCTGGGATTTTGAGTACTTGTTTCGTTATTTTTCGTGCAGGAATGGTATAATATTAGATTGTATTATTTGTTTTAGATTTTTTTATAGAATACTTGACTGGGGTTTCTTTATTGAACCAATAATCTACGTATTTTACTTCATGAATCTTCTCATGTATCGTGCGCAAAGCTGAAGATATTTTCTGAATAGTGTCCATTAAAATTTATTTTTTATGCTAGTACTTAAGTTAATTGTGAATCTTTATTTAGAACCGTTTTTTATCTCTTATAATAATTTTTTTTTAATACATAAGAATTATACAAGATATTTATCGGAAGTTATAACAATATGATTGTTTGAATTATATTGCTTGAATTATTTTGAGACTATTTATTTTGTAGCACTAAGCAGGTATGACTTTTTTTACTATCGTAAATGTTGCCGTTGTATATATCTACGTCAAAATGATATCGGAAATATATTGGAATGATGTATATACGAAATTATGCTACTAAGGAATGGTTATAATAGGAGTTCCAATTTTAAAAGTGATAAAATGAGTCACAATTTATGCGAAATTTAAAACTTTTTTGTTTTATATTAAAGTAATATATTAATAACTAAATTACTGAAAATCAGTCTTTAAATTTATTCTTCTTCGTCCAATCAAATCCCAAAATTGACTCTAGTGTACTCTAATGTTAATAGAGGGCAGCACCAACCATTCACAGTCGCTTACAACTTTGTGATGTTTTTCAGTTTCTCCCAAGTTTCGCTCTTAGTTGAAAAGTCGGAGCAAAACAATCTTTATTCTCAATATCAAATCTTTGAAGAACAACAGATCAAACTTACAATATATAATGGTTCTGCCTTTAATTTTATTTCATGATTTACCTTGCCATAATAAAACTTAAAAAAAAAAAAACTAAAGCTTTAAACATACTTCTTCACAAAAAATCTGCTAAAAATTAAAGGTAACTTCTATCATGTAGATAAAAGTTTTTAAATGATATTTCAGAAATAATAGGTTTTGGCAGCTTTTATTAAACTTGGATAATCATGGGGTCTTTTAACTCAAGAATTTTTTTTAAGAGAGGCATTAACAATGTCGTGACAAAAAAAAAACTAACTGTTTTTTACGTAATTTTTGCTGCTAATTAAATAATATAAAATAATATACGAAATCGAATTGAAACATTTAAAAATAAACGTTTGAAATCTGTCGTACTGAAACAGACAGTATATTTTTGTTTGAATTATTCAATTTCCAGTTTATAGCTTAAGATTTCATTTATGAGTTTCTATGTGTGTTGTGAAGAAAAAATATCTTTGTTTAGAAATGCTGGTGTTTTTAAAATGAACAATACAGTACACCTGTACCAGAGCCTTTACCCTGTCCCCTTAATCAGTTTATATTGATATATTGTTTTTAGTAAAGATGAATTAATGGTTTATGTCTTGAATTGCATTAAATTAAAGTTAATTCTTCAATGGTAAATAAATTTACTTAAGGGGGACCAGACCCCCAAAAATTTTCAAAATGACCTTTCAATGTTTTTAGTGTTTCTTACACTATGCAATCTTAGCTTTACAGCGATATCTTACGATAAAAATTTCAAGTACTAGAAGTATTTTTAATATATTTTTTAAAAATGTTGTTTAGGTACATACAATCCCCATAGGTAAGAAATCACTATTGTTTACTTTAAACGCTTATATCTCAAAACTTACTTTTTCAAGTGCGTGTACCTTTTTCTCAGAATCTACTATAAATATCAACCTGAAATTTTTATACGCAATTACGAAGTTGGTTTCTAAAAATGGCTGGAGGGATTTGAGTATAACTATCTTACTTTTTTTTCTTTTTAATATTATTGATATTTTTTTAGGTCAAAAATGTGTAGTTCAACTTAAAAATTTATAATTTAAAAACTAAGCAAAAATTTTAAAAATGCCTCCAACAAATTATAGTTAAACATCTGTTTAATAACTTATAAAAATTTCATTAAAAAGTATCAAATAGATTCTGAGAAAAAGTTACATAAAAAAGGCCATTTTAACATAGGCTTCAATGGAGGGCTCCGGTCCCCCTTAAATAGTTTAAGTTAAAAAAAAATAGTTTTTAAAACATTGCATTGAGCTATTTTAAACTTATTACTAACGTCTATGAACTACGTAACATAGCATTTACAAACAAAACGCATTGAATTTTTATTTTTAAACTTGCAGAAATTTTAGGAAGTGGACAGAAATATGGATGGTATTTTGTATATTTAGTTTTAATTCAAAAAAGCAGTTGAGAAAAAATTACAAGAATTAAAAAATTAGATTATTTGTAAAATATTGCAATTTCCTGAAGTTTCTAACCCAAAATCATATCTGATGTTCATATTTTTTTCAGTAAGCAAGTTTTTATGCATTTTTAATTCCAATGATTTTATTATTATTTGTAAGATAGCAATTTAAGGATAATTGAACAGCTTAGTGGAAGAACGTGCTAAGTGACATTTTTGAAAAATTGAGATTTTTGTGTCAATGAACATGTTACTAACTTCCTAAACGATAACAACTCTCCACTTTTTCATAAACTTAAAGTTCAGTATATTTTTTACGGTTTTCAAGTACCGTTTTTAACAGATCTGAGTGCAAACTAAGAACTAGAAAGCTTATTTTCTCCTTTTCACTTAGCACGTTCTTCCACTAAGCTCTACAATTGTAACAAGCTTCATTGTGCTTTATAACTCTAGTAAAGCCACTAATCTTTATGAGGAAAGTAGAAAAAAATCCAATTAAATGTATTTGGTCTTTTATACCTTTAAGTTGATTATAGTAGCTCATTTAATCCATTTACAAGAATTATGTTCCTTAAAAATAATTCCAACGAACACTTTACAATCCATCTTCTCGTCCAGCTAATTTAATTCATCAACAAGAATTCTTAAAAATAATTCCAGAATACTCTTTACAATATATCTCCTTATCCAGCTAATTTAACTCATTAACAAGAATTATATTCCTTAAAAATAATTTTAACTTACTCCAATAAAATAACTCCTAAAAAGCCATAAATATTTAGGTGAAAAGAACTAGAATAAAAATCCAATTAAGCTTATGTATTTTCATGGCTAATCCTATTTGGTCTTTTATACCTTAAGTCGATTATAGTCGATTATTTAATTCATTAACAAGAATTATGTTCCTTAAAAATAATTCCGACGGACACTTTACAATCGAACTCCTTATCCATCTAATTTAATTCATTAACAAGAATTATAATTCTTAAAAATAATATTACAAATGACTCTTTACAATCTATCTCCTTATCTCTTAAAATGCATCATCAGAGAGTCCACCGGAACTTGCTCCAAAATCATTAATAGGGCGTCCTTTCATCGATAAGCCACCATCGATTCTTTGACCTCAACTCAAGAGCAGAGGTGCGAAACGATGAAGATGAAGAGCAGAACCTTCAATCGATATTTCTGAAAGAGGAGGACGTGAGGAAATTCATTTCCCCAACCGAGGGGAGAATTACTTGGCCCGAAATGGGGAGGCTTTAGGGATTTTCCCTGTTTATACGCTTGATTGAATTTCGTAAGGAAGGATGGCAATGGGGAGGTATATTTTTATTCTGTGTTTTTTTGTTGCCGCGGAATTCGGTGTGGATTTTGGTGGATGGTTTTAGATTTTTGAATGAGGGTGGAAGATTTTGGGCTATGAATTTATTTGTGGGTTATTAGGTCTTGGTGTAAGATGTTTTGATTTTTGAAATTTTTGTGTGTGGTTCAGATTGATAAAGAATTGGTACTTTTAAAAAAAATCAGTAAGCTGTGTTTTATTGTATATTTATTTTAAAATAACTTAGTAATAAATGTGCCTTAAGAGCCATAATAGTTAATATTTTAATTTGGCGAAACAATTTTAATATTATATTATGATAGTTAAATTCATAATTTGATATTAGTAAATATTTGGTCAAAAAGTATATTTCTTGAAATAAATTTATTTCAACAATATAAAAATCGAGTTAATCTTTAAAATATTTTTTTGTTTTTACCTGAACAGGAAGTAATTGAAATTCTCTCTAATTGTAAAACAATAACACATAAAAAATAATTGCTTTTATTCTTAATAATTAAATAAAATACAATGCATTAGTTTTAATTATTCATTAGCATCATCATTAAGGTAATGACACAAATATAAAAAAAGCACCAGAATGTTTTCTTATGTGTATTTCTAAATCCATTAAAAATACAGTACAACTTTGGAATGCGTACTTTTTTAGAAAGGAAATGGATTAATTCAATTTAGAATTTAATGCAATGAACAATAAAAAGGTGACATTGGGATAATTGCCTTCATTAAACAAAGTGAATTTATAATAGAGGAATTGGCGGGATATTTGTTTTAATTCGTAAATTAAAAAGTATTTAAATATTAAATAAATTAAGTATTTGTTTTTATAAATATCACTCTTAAAAACAATCTTAAAAATAAGTATAAAACATCTACAATTTCTAATAAAAATGATTTTAAAGAAGTACACTTTTCTTAAATTCAGGCTAAAATAGTAATATACTAATATACTTGGATGAAATGTTTTATGGTGTATAATTTTTAAGCGTACATTCTCTATTTGTGTTTTTAAATAGATTCACTTCCTAATTTCTAAAATCGTATTTACCCACTTTAAAATAAACTACCGTAATTGCACGTTGAACCTCACTGTGTGGAGAGATACATGTTTCTTATACTTTTCTATTTAATTTTAGAAAACTATTTGAAATTAATTTATTATTATAGTTTAATTTTATTATTATAGTTTAATAGATTGATTAGTAAGACTGATCCCTATAGAAGTCATCAGTGTTAGGCCAATGTACTATATCTAAAAATAAAAATATCAGGTATCAATAAAAGAGTAACAGAGTAAATTTTTTATTGTAAATTTTGATTTATAGTGTTTAAAGAGAATTTATATGCAGCATAGAAATATTTTTATGCTCATGGATTTTGCAATCGATAAATTTCACGGTTGTGTGAATCATTTAATCGATATCGAAAACCATCACAATCCTAATGCACAGTGAAGTTCAATAAACTCAAATAAAAGTATGCTTGAATGGAGGAAAATATTATAAATATTGAAGCTTAGGCAGATACTGAGGCATTAAGCTGCATATGTATATATTTTAGAATACACGGGAATAAACGGAAATACACAATGGAAATGTGTCAATTATCACATTATTCTACAAATTAAAATGGAATAATAAACTATTCTAAAAATTAAATTGTAATATAAAATACGATTTAACTTTTGCAATTAAGTCAGTCTTTTAGTTTTCAGAAGCAAGTTTTTCATGACATTTTTCTATGAACAATCAATTACCCAAATGCCGTTAAGGAAATATTCAATATAAAAATTGTTTTTCTTGTAAGATTTTTTAAGATAACATCCGTGCTTTGGTGTTTGGATAAAGTACATTATAAACTAATAAGTTATCTCAGTTTTCAACATTTATCCATGTTTAATATAGTTTAACACATTTTCTACAATTTGCACATTGCGGAGAATACTTGCGATTAAAACCCAATATGTAAATTTTGCAACGTGTGAATGTTCCGATCGCGTGTCCGAACATACTTGGAAAGTAACTGAATAGTCATTGATCTTTAGCGTGATCTTTCAAAAAGAATTATTCATACATTTACAATAAATATGTCATTGCTCCCAGGTCGCAGAATATCAAGAAAAGTCCCTAAATGTGTCAAAAAATAGAATTGTTTGGCACGTTTGCACTTAATTTATTTGTGTTAAGTAGTGGGTAATTGTTTGTGTCGTGAAAGTAAAATCAATATAAAACTGGAGTCTTTATAAGGTATTCGAATATGACGGTATTTTTTCTAAATATTTCCAATTTTTTTCAAATTTTTTAAAGTTTCCTAATAAAATCATGTCATTTGGGTAATTAATATTTAAATTAGAACACGTCCGTTAAGACATGGATTCCTCCGTAAATGTTTATGCAATTTTTAAGTTTTACAAAATCGGACTTTTACATTCTTTTATAATGTGAATTATATTTCTGTAATCGAATCTGCAAGACATTGAAATTCTTCAGTGCAGAACATATACCCTTATACCATTGTGTTGAGTTGAAATTATCGTCGCACTTGAGCTACACAAGAGCTATTGGCGACGCTCGTCATAATTTAAAACCACAGTTAAATGATGAGCCGACACCTGAATTATATGCACCCAACAGAACTTTTAGAAGCGACATCGCACGCAGCATCGTAGGAACTTTGAACCATATTTAACGTGCACTTCCTCTACACGGGTATTATTCATCGATATTTTTCGCTGCAAAGACCGTTTATAGGTCGATAGTTATTTTGGCAATGCTGGTCCCGAAACTTTCGTATGCAAGGCAAACAACTCACCGACTGGGCTCCCCATCTCCTACATGTACCCTATAGTCAAAGTCAGTGAAAATCACTTTTGTTTATTTTAGCTATATTTTTTTTTGTTTCAGCTGCAATCCTCCGTGACGAAGAGAAGTCGAAGGGAGGCATCAAGTACGAATTGGTGCTGTCGGAACCTTCCGTCAACGATCCTCCGAAGAAGGAGCAGATCACATCGCCACCGAAGACCATGTCAGTCGAAGAAATCGAGCAGAAACTAAAAGCTGCAGAGGAGAGGAGGCTGGTGAGCATTAAATATGATCAAAGATTTTGTCAAGTCTTAAAAAGAATGTCAAAAGAATCATTTTGAATGCATGGCCAATGATTCTCGATTAAATTTCATAAAGTTAATGTATTAAAAGTTGAACAAATTCAATTTCAATTTCAAAGTACTTTCGCAAACTATGAAGTTTTATTTTTTAAAGATAAAAACTATTTCGATAAAACTTGCCTAAACAAATGGACAACTGGAACGGCCAAACCTGCAGTAACGTCACAACGTCAAGCCTTGTCTTAAACCCCACAAACAAATCACCCTCAGCTAATTCGTCTGAACTAGAACGGTGACGCTTACAGTAACGCCACAGTTATGTCAAGCATTGTCTTCTTTCCCATAAACAAATCAAGCTCCGCCCTGTTTAAACTGTCCATTAACATTACATGGACATTTTGATTCAACAACTTTAATACTTTTGAAGTGGTAAGGAGAGGTCATACCAATTAAGCTTTGAGCCACTGAACATTTTCCTAGCAACCTTTATAGTAAAGTGATATTACAATATTGAAATATAACTTAAAGATATCAGGAGTTAATCATACGATATTATATGATGATTACTAGCTTGTCTGGCGTTGCCGGCGTTGTCTGGAGTACCCTTAACTTGTATATTAAGTAAACTTTTATTCTACTACAATCGACCCCCCTCCCCATTGGTCAAAAATTCATCAGAATATTCTGACTCTCCCATACGGGTGTCAGCATTATTTTTTTTCTAAAAAATTGCCTATACTACTGGATCCTGTCCTTTCTAAGAGTTTGAGGGCTTCCTCGTAGACCACTGTGAAAATATATGATGTGCTGAGCTAGAATAGTTATCTCCATTCCATTCATGGGACACTGCAGCAATTGCATTGATATTTTTTTTTGGTTTCAGATGCTGGAGGCTGAGCGCCTGAACCAGATCAACGAGAAGAAGAACAAGCTCCAGGAGGCCAACCAGAAGAGGCAGGAGTACAACAACAACTTCATGCAGTCCACCAAGGAGGCCATCGAGCAGAAGATGGAGGCCTTCGAGAACAACCGAGAGGCCAAGCTCAGAGCATTGCAGGAGAAGCTCAAAGAACATGTGAGTTACTAATACTACTGCTATAATGATAAGGAGCATATTAAAGATTTTTTTAAAGCTTGATAACATTACCTTATTGTTTTAACTTTTAAATGTCAAGAATAGCTTACAAAGCAAATATTCTCCTACTTATTTACATTAAATGGAAGATTAAAATATATATTGCGATTAATCCCTTACATTTAAAACCATTTTATTGTCAGTGCTAGAAAAAATGAAAAGGAGAAGAAATTATGAGAGGAAGAAGTTACATTAACTTATGGATAACGCAGACATTTAATGCCGTAGCAGCATCATTACAAATACAGTACCATGTTTTGTGACATTTCATTTCATCTGCTCTATAAACCTATCAATATGTAGGAGGCCTAGTAGCCCGATTGATGAGGCTCGGCCTTCTAAAATAGTAAGCCCTAAAGGAATGGGATATAATACGATCTTCGACACAGTCGTTCTATGAATGAATTGTACACTTTAAATTTACGACAAACATACTCAGTGTATAAAAGACGGGTTCACGCCCAGGTACATTGTCTTGATGTATATACTATGTCGCTCTAAGGTTGCGTCGGGTATCCGCTCAAGAGTCGTTCTCGGTACGTCTTCAATAGTCTTATCTGTAATGTGACATTGACTCAACTAAACCAAACTTCCTATGTCTAATAATGAAAGAATATTCTTTACCTTCCAGGAGAGACACGTCGAAGAAGTACGACAAAGCAAGAACCTCAATCTGAACGAAGCATCGCAAGAAGAAACGGTGGTATCATCTGGCTAAGACGTGAACTAGCCTCTTTCAAACCTGCACCCCCAATATTTTTATCGCCAAACCTTATCTGCTGCTTCATATCAGTCAATAGAAAGACAGTTCACTATTGAAAACAAACCCTACTGTTATTATGCGCTTATATCTTTTTAGACTGTTCACAGCTAGTCTGATGTACGATACAGCTCAAGTTTTTGCTGACTTTTGTTTACTATTGCTTTGTTCTTCATGTGTTTCTGTGTCGAATAAGGGATTTCAAAGCCGTAAATATCCCTGAAAGATAAGTTAAACCTGTAGGGGGGTGTCCTTAAAATGAAGCATACACCTGATTGCGGATAATATATGAATCGGTCCAGTATAAAAAATTGTAATTTTATACACTTCTATAAAACTTCAATAAACTTATAGTAATAATTATTATGCAACACTTGTATGTTGTTCAAATTATAACACAGGAAATGGCGGAAATTTACTATCTATGCTTGAATGCGAACAATGATGAGCTAAATCATGTGGAGTATTAGGAAAAAGTTAAATTTATTAGTTAATAATTAAAATTTCGTGCTAAACTTTAAAATAGACAAAGGATTTTTATTATTAAGAAAGTGAAGTGTATAAAATTTATATTATTGCTGTTTATGTTTGAAGAACCTGGATAACTAATATGTACGTATTGATACAAAATACAAAAAAAAAACTAGAGCGTGTTCTTTTTCATCGCGTTGTTAATGCTATTTAAAATCTACGGTAATCCTTAAAGAAAAATTTAAATTAACATTTAAATTATGCTATAGTAATAACAATTATTAGAAATCTCAATTAAAAATAATAAATGTCAAGGATGTTTACGGTCTTCAAAGATTGTTGTCATAAAAAAAAAGCTTCTGTGATTGTTCAGATCAAATGTAAAAATGATTTTTGGTGAGATAAGTTATTTTGTGTATGATATACAAACAAAACAGTTAATTTTCCCGCTACCTCGAAGGGAAAAGAAAAACGAAATGTAATTGAATTCAATTTTTTGAATGTTGAAAGTGCTCTTAAGGTAAAAGGTATTGCAAGTTTGACGAAGACAGACACACAGTCAAATTGTTTTATGCAATAGATATTTTAAGTACTTTAGTTGCTATACATTTTAACGTATTTCTGCATCTCTTTTACAGAGATTGTTTAATAATTTGTACTGGTAATAAATGCTTTAAAATGGCGTTGACGACTCCGGCCATTTTGAAAAATAAATTATTGTCCATTGCCGTTAATAAACTCTTCTTTTAAGACATACCTGGAATATATAAGAAATTCTAAAAGAATACAACTGATAACGCCTTTAAAAAAAATAGAAAATAATGTTAAATTTCCCAAAAATACTAATTTTCTTTTTAAAATTCCAAGATATGCAATATAAATATAAGTTTCAACATGAAATTTTCTTAAAATTAAAAAAAAAATACTTAGATGCTGTATTTTTTAATTAGCATTAGTTATTTGTCTTAAATCTGACATAAAATTTCTATGTTGAAATAACACACTCCTATCAGCAATTGTAGATAACATGTGTACAGCAAAATTGCAAATTTTAGATTGTTTAGTAGAAAAGAAGGCACTTATTAAGATACATTGAAAGTATTAATCAAACTACAACACTAAATTTAAAAAAAGTCCCAACATTAATTTTATTTTGAGAAATATAACTGGCTATATATGGTTTATATTAACCTTCGAAAACAATTTTTATTAGTATACTTTTTAGATGATCGTTTCGTAAATGACGATAAACCATACGTATTTTAAATAGTATTTTTTCCTTGAAATTATCCAAAAATTATATATTGTTTATTTTGGAGAATTGGCTCCTTTAGTATTTTTTATATTTTAGCTTCAAAAGTATGCTACATTAAAAAAATATCGATTCTAAATTTTTTCTTTTGAATATTTATTTTTTATTTGGCAAAGAATTTGTTTTGGGACCAATATTTTAAGTACAATATACAAGTATACCCCGAGTACAAATATCACAGTCCCAACACTGCCAATTAAAAATTAACTTTTCCCCTTTTTTACCAAATATGTCAAGCTGAAAACATTTGCTGCTTTATCAATGCTATAAAACTTTGTTATTAATTTAAATTCGGATACTTATATAGCTAATGTATTGTTGGCTTCTCTCTTGTATAATGTATTATATTTATCAATTTTAGTCACTATCTCATGTGTCATAAATAAACAAAACGTTTACTTGGGCATCTGCTTATTTCTCAGTATAAAACAATTGATTATACATGTATACAATACATTTTACCCAAAAAATATTAATTGTTCTAATTTTACAGAATATCACATGAAGAATAATTAATATAATTAATGTGCCTTAAGAGCCATAATAGTTAATATTTTAATGAGGCGAAAGAATTTTAATATTATATTTTGATAGTTAAATTCATAATTTGATATTAGTAAATATTTGGTCAAAAAGCATATTTCCTGAAATAAATTTATTTCAACAATATAAAAATCGAGTTAATCTCTAAAATATTTTTTTGTTTTTACCTGAACAAGAAGTAATTAATAATTAATATAATTACTAGTCCATTCCAAGATACAACAAATATACTTTAATTAGTCAACAAATTTTTATTTTGAATGGGCATGTTTCACATCTTGAGAGGCAACAGTTCCAGTGGTATTGGTTTAATTCTTGGTCCTTCTAAACAATTTGGATGCAGTATTTTTTTTATCTCACTAAAACGAATGTTAGGCACAAACTTTTCGTTCTGAGAAAAACTTTTATCTGTTCTTGAATCACGTTAAATAGCTATCCCGTTTGTTTAACTTCTCCGCATAAGACAAACTATCATCTAAATCGAAGTTTTTCAACTACATTTACGTTTTGGCAATACTTTGAATACTTGAAATTTAATCGAATAAAAACAGATAAAGTTAAATAATTAGCAATAATAATAACCAGTTAAACGTAAAGAACCTGGAATGAAACACAGTAGCCGAAAAAACTGCGCATTGGGAGTGAAACCGAAACAACCAATGAAATCGTGAAAAGGCAAGAATAAAACTATAAAGAGTTACGTCATATGAAACAACCCAATGTTAGCCTTTTTAATATATGCAAAACTGTGTTCTACATTAATAATTATGATTTATTATTATTAATTATGGTTATTTAAATACTGATTTTTTTGTGCAATTACAGTGTCATTTATCTAATCATTTAAACTATAAAGGACAATATACTTTTATGAAAGGCGTAAGGTTAAAAACCTTAAAACTAAACTTGGTACAAATTTCTGTGTTTGAGCCAAAATGCCCTGGGTTGCGAAACGTGTCTCTATTAAATTCAACGACGTAAAACCTCAGTGTTTAATTCCCAAGCATGTTCGGTTCTCTACTTTATAAACCATTTTAAGGATTGAAAGGCATAGAGAGACTTTCTCAATTCGGTTCGAACCTCTGAATTGGAACTAAGTTTAGTTTGTATGCTAGTTTTGCATTTACTAGTGTTTTTTTAATATTAAGGTTTTAAACTAAATAGTTCGCATTAAAATATTTACCACATTTTAAAACAATATTAATTTAAGAGAGCAAAACAAATTAGGAAGCTTCGAACTAAGAAAATAATAATTAGGTTAATTTTTTTTTGATTTTATGTAAGGCTACATTTTTATTTCAGTTATTTTATTAAACTAACAAACCATGCACGAATGATAACATATAGCATTTTCTTTTTAAAAAATGTCACTTATTTAATTAAGCATTACAATAGTCATAATTAGTTTATTCTAGAACATATTGCGATATTTTCTGAATATTCGTCATAATTTTCCTAATTAACACACATAATTTAACAAAATATAATTTAAGAAATATAAATATGTCTCATTGAAAAGATTGTAAATTAATTATAATAACAAAATTTGAAACTTGATAAAGTTTGTTTTTTAGTAGGCAAAGGACGCACTGCGTTTTCGCAAATGGAACGTGGGGTTGCAACACGCTGATTTCAGACATCTTCCTGTTATTAAAACTATAGATCATATTTCTAGGATAGTAATTACCCATTAGATGTTATTGAAATAAAATGCAACGTATTGCGCCTCACGTTATGAAAGTAGAACTCATCATTAGTGTTATAAATGCCGTTACAAATAGCTCCAAGCATATACTATGGAATTACACTAAATAAAGGGTCTCAATAATTAAACTGAAAGTACTCGGTGTGCTCTGTAGAGCGAATTAATTGGCGGAATTATATTATTTCTTTGGTATAAAGGCAATTGACGACATACGAGAAAGAATACCCCCGAAAAAAATTAGTTCCAAAATTTTCTGATGGGGGGAAATGGGCGCTATTGTTGTAATTTAAAGCCTAGAATCACCTTAAGGTGACTATAGAACTTCAAAAATGCTAATTCTTAACGGCGTAGTTGCAGTAGTACCACAATACGATCGTCACATATTGTACTAATAACTATAAAGCTAACGATTGATTACAAAACTAACAATGCGCTAACAAAATTTCTATAGCATTTTTCGTTAAAATGAATGTTATTTACCTTCTCCGATATCCGTTTTAACCAAAAATAGCATAGAAACTTTCGCCACTTTATTACTTTTGTAGTCAATCATTACCTTTATAGTTACAATTTGTGACGATCGTTACTGAGGTTCTGCAACTACGCCGTTAAGAATTTGCATTTTGAAGTTTTATAGTCGCCTTTTACGGTGATTCTAGGCTTAGAATGGCAACAGTGGCGCAAAATTCCCCCCTATCGGAAAAGTTTAGAACTAATTTTGTTTCGTGGAATTCAGTCTCTCATGCCGTCAATAGCCTCTATACCGAAAGAATAGTATAATGCCGCCTATTATTTATATCTCTACAGAACCACCTGAGTATCGCCAGTTTAATTGTGGACACCATGTATATTCATGTTTCAAAGTCCTCTCCCTTTCAGGTTTCGATAGATATCAGATCAGGTGTTGACATCGTCACTTTATCATTGTTGAAAATGACCAGCTTTGTTTAACCATTGGTTGTTTTAAAGAAATAGATATTCGAAAGGAATAACAAATACAAAATGAAAATAACTTTAAAATTAAATTTTCCCAAGAAAAATATATTATTAAAAGAAATAGGCGAAAAGTTTACAAAGCCACCACAAAGCTTCACAAAATGAATCTAAAGTGTAATATTACCCTACCCTTTGACATATCGTTCTTTCTTATTTCTGAAAAACTCAACTTTGCGCTTTTTGAATGCATATTCAACCAAATGCTCTGCAACCCAACTAAACCCAAGCCTTTCTTTTTGAACTTCAAAGAATTTAAGACGTCAACTGAAAACTGCCAACGATTTATAACATATACTGGGATGGACTGTTCCCAGTTCAACGGATAAAAAAAAGTGCGATCAATTTTGGGTCCAACAAAATGGCGGATGCATGTTTACTAGTAAAAAGCTACGTCATTTGACATCAAATTGGAAAATTTACCGCTAAATGAAATGCTACAAAGCCACCACAAAGCTTCACAAAATGAATCTAAAGTGTAATATTACCCTACCCTTTGACATATCGTTCTTTCTTATTTCTGAAAAACTCAACTTTGCGCTTTTTGAATGCATATTCAACCAAATGCTCTGCAACCCAAGCAAACCCAAGCATTTCTTTTTGAACTTCAAAGCATTTAAGACGTCAACTGAAAACTGCCAACGATTTATAACATATACTGGACTGTTCCCAGTTCAACGGATAAAAAAAAGTGCGATCAATTTTGGGTCCAACAAAATGGCGGATGCAGGTTTACTAGTAAAAAGCTACGTCATTTGACATCAAATTGGAAAATTTACCGCTAAATGATAGTGATAAAGCGTTAAATGAGCGTTGATAAATCGTTAAAAGAAGCCAAAACCCAGTGCCAAAGTTGGAGAAGAAGCCAAATTGTTATCTCCAGGTATCTGGCATTGGTCGCGTTTTTCTAATATAGAGCAACCCATCCAGTATATATTGTATATCGTTAAAACTGCTCGTAAATCTTGACTTGCCGTGTAATGGCCGTAGGACCCTACGGCGAATCCTTATTTGGATGCTCGTAAAAATGCCCGAGGAATTTGTCAACACAAAACTACAAAGGCTTTTCTATGCCTCCAGAATTTTCTACTCTGGAAACATGAAATTAAATGGTTAGATACTTGAAAAGATGTTGCATAGTAATAATTTATCTACATATTTAGAAAAAAAATGTTATTATGTGGTTCATTTTTCTGTACCCTAAATAGAAAATATCTAATGACCATTATAACAATAATTCGTCTTGTCTGAATAGATGCCTTGCAGAAAAAAATATACTTTCTTTACAAAAAAGGTTTCATAAATATGATCTTAATCTAGTATTAACAAAATTAATTTACAGAATTTGTGTAAGTTGGGGAATTCATAAATTATATACGATAGACAAAAGGAAGGCGACTAAAGTGTAGATTTGAATTATCAAAATAATAAGTTTCTCGAAAAACAAATCGTACTTAAGATCAAAATTGTTAAAACGAAGGTACGAGCATTAAAAAGATAGGCGTTATTTTTTTAAATCCTTTTAATAAATGGTAAAAAATATGCTTCAATTAGTAATGCTAGTAGTTTTCAATTTTAACTTTGAAAAAAGGCACATTTTTTTTAAATTACAGGTTTACTAATCGTAAAAGATTATTCCTTATCTTTTTTACATATATGCGTAGTAGAAATATTTATGACTTGAGTGGGGTGGCCCGTCAGGGCCAAGCACCGCGACCACTGGTCTATTGTACTAAAAGTAGAAATATTTAGTGTTCAAACAAATTACAAAGCTTTTGTCCCGTAAAATAATAACGAATTAAATTAATATCATAAAAAAAAAGTGTTCAAGTATCAAAATATTTCACACATTTGAAGTACGCCGCTTGAGCATCAAAAGAAAAATTATTCTAAAGCCAAAACTAAAAAAATGTGCTATAAACTGAATGCAATGGATTCTGAAATGTAATTGATGACTTTCATAAAATCAGTTTTTAATAATCCTCATAAAAATTCTACAAAATAAATATTTAACAAAAAAGTCATCATGAAAACATATAACAATAGACTCATGAAAAAATATAACAATTAACTTGCACAAAGAGCCATTCAAATAAGAACATTCCAATTATTTTCTACATTATTTTCAAACTATAAGTATGCATTACATTACTACACTTTTTTAATGCACTGCAGCAATTGAGAACTGTATATCCTTGTCAAACAGTCGAATTCAAATATTTAAACGTTCCATGACTGTTATTTTTGTTCAAACAGAATGAACGGAATGTAATCAGCTGATGAAGGCACTAAGAAGATTAGAAGAGCAAAACCCTCCCTTGTCCCTGAACAAATATTATTTTAAGACTAGGGCTTACGAAGACTTAAGTGTGTAAGAAAATAAACGAAATTAAAGATATTTACATAGCCTAAATATATATTTCTAATCAACAAATAGCATACTTGTTAAAAAAAGTAATTCAAAACTTAAACATCATTTTAAATGCATACTCATAAAGTCAAAAATATTTCTTTTCATGACATGAAAATATAAATCCATATAATAATGAATCCTTATTTTTGAAAAGGGACTTGAAATGTGTACGATGTTAAATATTTCTTTTAAATTAAGCAATTAAAATGCTCAAATAAAAGTTTTAGTGCTGCAAATGTTTATAGTAACGAAAAATGAAAAATATATAGATAATTTGGTCTTAAAGAAACTAAAATAAAAGTTATTTGTTTCTTTAAAAACTCTACCTGCAGCAAGTTATTCACTAGTTGTAATTCTAAACCAAAATTTGTTAGAAAATTAATAACAAAAGTTAAGACAACTGATGAAACCGCAATTGTATAGTTAATTGGTTAAAGAAGAGAAAGGTAAGTATTTGAATAGACTCTTATAAATATTGACATAATTTAGTAAAAAGGTTAAAATGAAGGACTAAACTAATGGAGTTTTGATAGGAAGTAGTAATTTTCCAAAATTTTTGAACATCGATTGTTTCAATAATGAAGCAATACTGTTTGCGATAAACAATATATTGTAATTACGCCCAACCAATACTGGAGCTCATTTTAAATTAACAAAAGCCAACCAAAACTCCCAGGCTAAAATCCAACGGTTACCAATATTTCATTTTTAGCGCACACATTAGCATATCGCTCAAAGCGATTCATCAAGCGAACAATAAAAGCACGCTAAAGAAAAACTAAAAATTTAATAATAATTCAACGGAAACAGATTGGCTTCGAATATTTTACTAGCAAGAATGCATTAAAAATAAATAACTAAAAACAATTCCAAAACAGAAAAAATAAACGCAGCATGGAGAATTCTGCCATTCAGCAAGAAACAAAAGCTTTTTGAAAACCTATTCTATTCGTCATTTTTATTATTTCTACCATTTCCTTCATTTATTACTACTTTTATTAATATTAATTCCAACCAGCATTAATATACGATTTCCGTTCCCCATTTTTTTTTAATCAAATGTTTGTCTCTCCCTGCTTCATTAAAATCGTCCGGCAAACTGGGTTTTAGCATAAATTAAAAGAAATAATAAAAGGAAACGGCAAATTAAAAGGGGAGAGACATTAGTTGTATGTAGGGAAGGCTCGGCATCGGGAGACGGGAAGGGAGAATGTATGATGGTAAAGAAATATTGCTCAGTTTTATTCACTCGTTTTTGATATTGATGTGTGTTTGTTTCTGTTTTTCATTTTCGGAGAATAAGATTTCTTCTAATATTTGTTAGTCATATTTTTTTATTTCATAGCTTCCTGTGCTAAGATTTTTCTTGTTATTAATTGCAAATTATTATAAAAAAACCGCTATAAAATAATTATATTAAGAGAGTTTTATTATTTAAAATGAAATAGATTGTTTTTGTGATAAAATTAACACACTATAAATATATACTTTTTACGCGCTAAAACTTATATTATTTTCAAATGTATAATAATCCTTAGATAAATGCTATCATTTGCATTCCAAGAAATGTGTTAAGTGTTAGTTTACAATATATTAAAGGTAACAAACTCTAGTTGTGTGTTGAATAAAATACTTTAAAACAATAATGTGAAATATATCATATTTTGAAGATTTTTATCTTTAAATAAATAAGAATTAACAGTTTGTCCATTAAGTAGTTTATTATAATTGTCAATCAATTCATGAACTACAACATAAAGAGCAGTACTACAACATTGATATTGAAGTTTGTTCTTTTGTAAAGCAAATGCTTCGATTTTGCATTCATAAGATCACAGATCATAACTTCGCTATAGATAAACGCGGAAAATTAACGCGACGAGCAAACGAAGTAGCGGATGACGAAACAGTCGCAATGTAAATAAAATTTTAGACACACAAATTACAATCAAAACTTTTAAGAGGTTTTTAAAAATAAACTTCAAGCGTTACATATGATATCCCATAACAATCTGATTGATCCCATAATTACCCAAAATATCGTACGATGGCTTTTCGTTGTCAACTCTATATCCAGACATTTTCGGATGGATATACCATGCCATAATTTGTTCGTCTAGAGCTATTTACTGTTTGGTTATGGTCTCTTGGTTCTTAGTTTGGCTAGTGAATTTTTTATTGAGTTTTCGTTGCAGATTACTCATGAACCATCAACGTGCAGGTTACGTTAGGTTTGAAATATAATCGCACTAGAGCTACATGAGGGTTATTGGCGACGTGTGTCATAATTTGAACCACAGTCCAGTGACAATCCGACACCTGAGTGTTCACCTAACGCACTTTTTAAGAGCCACATCATACGCAGCGTCGGGAAATTTGAGCATATTTAACGTGCACTCCCTGCACACTGGGTATTATTCGTCGGATTTTTGGTCTGGGTATTATTCGTTCTTGACTGCACAGGCCGTTTAAAGGTCGGCAGTTATATGGCAATGCCCTCGTATCCTAATACGGGACCTTTCGCATGCAAGTTAAGTGCCTTATCGACTGCACCTTCAACGTGCAAATGCACAGTAACAGCAGACAATGCCACCATAACAACTAACACAAACCAACAAACAACAGCTCCCCCCAAACCAACCCTACATCCGCACATTCTAAGGGGTGTGTGGGGGAGCGGGTGGTCCACCAATTACGATACCGGAGCGTGCTTAGCGACAAGAGGGCCCGTGATTTGGTGGTAGAGGAAGGAGCGATCTATAGCGTCGTCATGGCAACGGGAGGCTCAAGAGCGGGGCGGAGATCGATAGGATGCTGCTGCGCTTGAGATTTAGCTGGAGTTTTGGCTGGAATGGGAGGAATAAAATGGCGGATGAGAATTTGTGTGGTGGGTATTTGTGTTTTAGAGGAAGATGTTTCGTAAGAGGTTGTTTGTTTTTAATTATGTTGAAGAGGTCTTAGGGATTGTTGGTTTGGGAGTGAATATTCTATTGTTTGTGTGGGTTCGGGGTTATTTCAGAAGAAGAAATCAAATGTAAAATCTTTGTGATAGTATTTATCAGAATTTTTTGATTTATTAGACAATTTTGACACGTAACAGAAACTGCGACTTTGAATTTTTAAATATATTTTTTGTTTCTTAAAAGTTTACAAAAGGGGTTTGAAAACTGTTCTAACAAAGGATACTATTTTCAGAAATAAAAAATTGAATTAAATTTCTTTTGTACATTGTAGATTTTCATATTAAAAACCTTAAACAAAATATCTTTATAGATAGATTTTAACTATGGTATGGGAACTAAAAACTAACTTAAAAGACTTGTATACAGATAAAACTTTTAGTCACGTGTATTTAATATAGTTTTCTTGTGAATGTAATTGCTGAAATATTAAGTAAAATTACAGTTTATGACAATGCAACATGCTGCAAGGACAAAATATGCTGGCAAAATATATTGACAATGGTATGCTGCAAAACAAAAACCCCAGAAATGTTTCTGAATAAATGGGTCAGCTAAGCTACATACAATTTCAGGAAACGATTTCGAGTATTTTCGAAACCCTCTTCCTGAAATACTTAGAAATATTTTTTGAATGTTCAGAACTTTCTGTAATATTCAAAAATATTGAGCATTTAAAAAAATCTTTTCACGTGTTTTCCCTTAAAATAAGTTTGAAAGTTCTTTTGCGACATTTCAGAAGCACCATCGAAATCTAACTATTTTTAATCATACTATAAACAACCACATTTACTTATCAATAGTATTTTCTCATTTATTAGCATTGAAACATTTCTTTATTTTTCAAATATACTCCGAAGCAAATCTGCAACTCCAAATAAAACTGATTTTATTACTATTATTTTAATTCAAAGATGAAATATACCTCCATTTTCATCATGTCTACTTATCTAGTAAAATCTAAATGTACCTTACCAAAGTTACCATACAAAACTAAGTAAAAATTGTAGGAATATGCATTTTATCAATCTTTCACTTTTATTACCATCCATCATTACTGCAACTGTAGCTTAATAAAAGTTAATGAACAAAAAGAGTACTCTTAAGTAGATGTTCTGTAAAATATTTCATGCAACGTTTTTATGATGACCGAATCCTTTTAAGTGAACCTTTTATATCCCGCAAACTCATTCTATTATCTTCATGAAACAATAAAAAAAAAGTGTTCCAGAAGGCAAAACATCAACGGACCCCTAACATGTCAAGTTCCAACTTTAGCCAACAGTGTATAAGACTCATAGACTTAAATACGAATTGTATTGCGTCTTTCTAGTAGCAGCAACGAGGCATATACCCAAGGTCCCCATTTTAAGGGGTCTTCAATTTTTTTTCGGGAAAATTTATGCTCAATATAACTGCCTCCAAACTTAAATCTTTAATATGAAGTATACAACTAAATATATAAATTAATGAAAAGTTGACTACGGTATTTTGTTTACACTCCAGAACTGATCAATTCACAAACAATATTACGGATGGGTATTAATGGATTTGAAAACGCATGGCCCGGTTCTTCTTTGTTCATATAAGGTATAAGGTGACATTTTAAGAAATCATATAAAATTTTAAAAGGATAAGATAATTTAGAAAATTACAGTTAATTTCTTAAATACTAATTTGAACATATAAGACACTGCTCTAATGCTTTTCGAACAAAACGTGTAAATTAAGAAACATAAAATAGCCAGGTCCAAAATTGCTAAACCTGAAACAAATAAAATTAGTTACTTTTGGAGCTATAGTCTTCATTTTCTTTCTTTTTCTTCTATAATCGATGAAACGTTGACGATGTTTTCTAGGAATCATAAATAGCAAAGGACTCCTAACATGTTTAATGTCTTATAAAAGTCATTGGTGGACAAGACGAGTTAACTTATGTGAACTTAAATATCAAAGTGAACTTAAATATCAAACTTATTATGCGTGTCAGTGAGAACTTGGCCCCTTTGACGTTTGGGGATTTAAAAACCCTCTTGGGGTTTTTTTCTTTATCATTGAGTGTCTTTTTTAAAAGTAACCAAATAAAGGGAAAAAAAACCTTTTAACACACTTAAAAGGGGCCCTGTTTTTTTTGATTTAGTGGTTTGGGTAGAACTTTCCTTTTTTTAAAACCAACAAAAACTCCTTTTTTGGGGGAAAATTTTTTTTTCTAAAATTTTTTTTTATACAAATGGACTAAAATTTTTAAATTTACCCCTTTGGGGAAAATTCCGATCACCCAAAATTTATTTTTTTCCAAAGGGGGAACCCTTTTCCCAATTGATTTAAATTTTTTTCCATTGTATTATCATCTTTTTTTTTAACATATTCATTTTTGTAAGTTTTTGGGGCCGAAAATTTGGGGATACAATTAAAATATTATTAATATTTTGTTTTTATTGTATTTTTGGCAAAATTGTTTTTGACAACAGATAATTGAATCAGTTAATAATTTTAAACATACGTTTATAAGAACTTCAATCTAATAACAATGCCCCCTGAAAAAAAAGGAAAAATTAAAAACCGTATTTTTGTAAAATTCAAAAAAAATGTTGCAACAAAGGGGTTCCAAAAAAATTTTTTTTTCCCTTAAAAATTTCAAAAGAATTCTAATCCATTATTATGATAAAACTAAAAAACAACATATTATCGTTTGAATTTAATGCAGATTCATAAAATTTTTTAAATTTCCCAAATTTTTTGGGTTAAATTTGTTTATATCCACTTTCCCCTCTCCTTTCCATGATTTTTGTCCCAAAACATGGGTTTCAAAGTTTAAAAAGTTGCCCCTTCGGAGTGTTTTTGTAAAAACACAATGGGGGCCCCAGTTCCCCCCCCAAAGTAATGCTTGGTATTTTAATTAACGAAAAAAGAAAAAAATTTTGAAAAATTCCGGGCCCAAAAAATCAGATTTCTTGGAAGTAAACATTTTTTAAGGGGGGTTTATTCCACTTCCCAAAAGGGTCCAGGGGGTAGCAGAAAAGGGGAAAAGGGTTTTAAAGGGGGAAAACCCCTTTTGGGGCCCGGAAAGAAAAAAGGCAGCTTTTAAAAAGATGAATAGACTAAAAAACCCCGCTCTGTCCCAATTTAAAAAGGGGCGTTGTGTTAATCCAATTGGGGGAAAAAAAACCAAGAAAATTTTTCTCCGGGGTTTTTTTGGGGGTTTTTTCAGAGGGTTTTTATAAGATAAATGTAGCTGCTTTTATCTCCAAAAACCCCCCTTTTTTAAAATTGGGGTGAATATTTTTTTATAAAAAATTTTTTTGAAAAAAATTTAAAAGAAAATTTTCGAACCCAAAAATTTAAAAAAAGGGATCATACAGACCCCCGGGAAAAATATATACATATATATTAATTTTTAAAATTATATAAATATATATTTTTAAAAATATATATTTTTTTAAGTTATATATATTTATATATTTTTTTATATATAAAAATTTAAAAATAATTTTTTAATAATTTTTTATATATATATATATTAAGTATTATTATATATTATATATATATAATATATAAAAAAAATATAAAAAATTTTAAAAATATATAAATTTAAAAAATATATATATATATAAAAAATTTTATATAATATTTATAATATATTATATATATTTTTTATATATATATTTTTTATTATATAATATAAATATTTTATATATTAAATATTTTCTATAAAAATAAAATAAATTTATATTTTAGGGGATTTTTATATTAAAAAATATATATATTAAAAAAAAATAGATATATATATTAATTTATATATATCTTTTATATAATATATATTATATTTTATTTATATAAAATTTATATAAAAATTTTAAATATAAAAAATTTTAAAAGTTTTAAAAACAGCCGGATAATATGGCTAAAAAAAAAATTTTTTTTTAAAATTTATTAAACAGATTTTCCTTTTTGGTTTGGGGGGCCCGCGTCCCCTTTGGTCTTATTTCGCCCCCCTTAAAAAAATTTTTTGGGGAAAATTTTAGACACTTTTAAAAAAAAACGGTGTGAATTTAAAAACTTAACCTCCCGCCCCCCCCAAACCTGTGGGGGTGGGATTATCCTTCTAAAAAAAAAAATCGCTTCCTGGTGGGGGGTTGAGAAAATTCGCAAGGGGGTTTTGGGGGGTTCCCCCGATCAATGGGGTGAAGAACTTGTTTTCCTTTGTGTCCCAAAAATTTTGCTTAAAAAGGCAACGATCATTTGGGGTTTTAGCCCCTTTTTCTTTTTTTGCAGAGGTTTTTTGGCCCCCCTTTTTTTTTTTATTAGGGGAAATTAACCCCAAAAATTTTTTTTAAGAAAAATGATTTTTATTTATGTGGGGTTTTTTTTAAAGTATTAAAATTTTCTTTTTTTTAATAATTGGGCCCCGTTTTTTTTAAAGGTTATTTAAAAAAATTTTTTTTTGGGGTTTTTTGTTTTTTTAAAAGTTTCAAAAAAATTTTAAAATTTTTTAAAAAGATCCAAAAGCTTTTTTTGTAAGTTAATAAAATCATAAATTTTAAATAATTCCAATAAGCTTTTAGGGGAAAATTTTTTAAAATTTAATTTCATCTGCATTAATTAAAAAAAAGACAGGAAAAACTCAATTTAACTACGAGTCACTGTAGAATTTTTAAATCTATGAATGTGTGAAATTTTTTTAAATATTTTATTTTTAATGCGGGGGAAAAAAAAAGATTTTTAAAGTAAAAAAAAAATACATTTTAGGGAACTCTTCCCCGAGCTTGGGCCGCTGGATTTTAAAAAAGGTTCCTCCTAACTTGCTAATTCGTGCTTTTCCACCGGTGCATTAAATCGTCAAAATTACTAGGAACGGCTTTGTCGAAAAGAATTACACTGTAAAAACCGTATATTTCTGTTATTGTCCTACAGATCATTTCAGTTTTCTAAAACTACTGCAGTTAACTATCAGTAAAATGACATCTTCATTTGTCAAATAACATATTTTCTCGGTAAACATATAAAAATTTTAACAATATATGCATATTTCAAGAATTGAGAACAGATGCTTTCTTTTTTGATTAAGAAAGCGAATTTGAAATATACGAACTTCTTTCCCTTGTCTGCGATGGAGTAATATTTAATTAAACGTGCCTGGCTCTATTCCATCAACGGTGGTTCGTATTCAAAGCATGGGTTCATCTTTTACTTCTATATAACCTGAACTACAGAAAATATTTATTGTACGAATATTTTTTTCTGCATTGCTTTGCTACAGCGAAATTCTGTCAACATATTTTCACATAGCTTATAGATGGTTTCTCGCAGGAAATTTTCTGTAATATGATAGGATTTGTTCACGGAATAATTCGTTCTCTTCTCCATGCGAACACATCAACAAAAAAGTTAATATAAAGCAACTAACGAATCTTCTCCGTTTTGAAATTGGAAATTTAATTATGGTTATCTCTTGTTGCCAAGGCAACAAACATCAGGGATGATAAGGGTTCTTTGATTTGAAAGGCTTCTGTAAAGGTGGAAAAAAAATTGTTTACAAAATATTATATACTTCTAAAAGCTATACTTTCCTTAAATTCAAAAATTACAAATGGTGCCATTGAGGAAGTTTACAAAGGCAACTTATGTATATTTCAGGCCTCGTTATAAGGTCAATTTAAGTGTTGGTACCTGAAAATGTTTCAAAATTACTGTATTTTAAATAACAGTCTAATTTTGAAACTAGACAATTTTTTTAAATGAAGGGTCTAGCTGCAAAATTACATATTCTCCAAAGTATAACTAAGATATAGGATCCGGCAATTTTATTTGCGACTTGTCCAATTGCGTTGATGATCATCAGAAGTCGCAAATGAACATACCGATATCTTAGTTATACCTTGAAGAATGTGAGTTTTGCAACTCCATCCTTCATAAGTTTCGTTTCTTCTAAATACACCCTGCACATTCATGAAAAGCAAATTCACTAATCTTGTCCAGCAAATAATAAGTTCGAATCAACTAAACATATACCATAAAACACATTGCGAGAATGTTTTGTTGAGAGTGATAAGATTACTGTAGAAGGTAAGTTTTGTACAATCCTTAGAAGCAGCCCTGTTTATAATTCATTTTGTAATCACATTTTTCAGAATTCTTTTGAATAATAAAAAAAATGATCAGCATCTTGCTTTTTCTATGATATTTTATCTACAAAATTAACTTTAACAGGCCATTTCTTTTCATAAAGAGAAGTAAAAATGGGCGAGAAGTTCATAGAAGTTAGTAATATTCTTCATACAGTATAGTTAATGATATATTTGGCAACGTGAATCCAAAACAGGCGGTAAGGATTTCAAGTTGACGAAACTTAAAAAAAAAATCGTTATTTAGCAAGACAAATAGAAGTTTCCAAATATCTCGTTCTTAATGAATTTAGATGCTGGATCTAGGATACTAAAAAATAGCATGAGAAAGCTCTCATTAGTGGGTATAGTATTAGTAATATGAGTTGAAACATCATGCTAGGAAGGATACTCCATCCTCATTAAGCCATTTGTAAGAGTATTATTATGTGGAAATATTTATCCAATAACGTACACTGTGTATAATGGATTTATACACGTTAAAACTGTCGTAATCCGAAATCTCGACGCCACGTATGTTGTCACTTATAAACTGTCTTGGGTGCTCGCTAAGGTTAACTTTTACTAAAAATTAGGAAACCCTTCGCCATTAGCCAGTATGTAATTCTAGCTTCTAAAAGAAGCTAAGCATAGCTTCATGGGCTTCATTATTTTAAGCCTTGGTCAAACCTTATGCTACGTAAATTCAACCAAAATAATTTAAGATAAGCCTTGATTTAGCCTCGTTTCTGTCGGTCCTACATTGCATCTAAAAAAATACATATAAAAAAGGCCATAACTTCTCGAGCAACCTGTCCTGTCAGGAAAAAGAGGACAAGGAATCGTTTTAGCGCGTGTCTGTCGAGGAGGACATTTGTGCGGTAATGCCTTTGCCCCTAAGTGCCAGTTTGCGTGCTATTGCACAATGAGGACTGGCTGCTTGTAGAAAACCCCCCTACTCTTGTGAGTCCGGCTGTGTCCTTTTGTAAAAGCTTGTTTGTTCTGTAAGATGTCTGGCCCGGAGACTGTTTTTCTTTCAATTAAGGTCGATCTATTCATAAACCAGAAACGCTTCAGTTTTGGTAGGTTTGATGAGAATTTTGGTAGTAGCGTTGCTAAAAACTAGATTGCAGAATAGTAGAAATATTCATTTGTACGCTTTTATCACTTTTCTGTTGTTAAAATGTAACATGTAATAGCGAAATGGGGCTGTTGAGGGCAGTAGCACTATTATTCACTTAATAGTTTTCTATTGGATGCCAGTTCAAAGGTTTTGAGATGACAAGGCCTGGCCTAGAAGAGCGCTGTCCAGTGTACAATTTCTTTTTCGCTTTTGGTAAACTTTTTGCATATATGATGACCCGAGCATCGGCTACACTAATCATAGACAGTTCTTAATGTTAAAATTGACCTTAGAAAATTTGTTTTAGACAGGTGACCTGTTTCAATATTCGTATTGGTGCCCTAACAATTTAGAAAGAATCCTTAATGTACCTCAGTCTGTTGAGCTAAAATAATTTGTTATTTATTTCTTAGCTGAATGAAACATTTGGAGCACCTAGTCATTAAAAAATAGAGGTTGTTAAAAAATTTGGACTTTAATAAATCTTGCCATACAAGTTCATAAGAAAGCTGTGTAGTGTATAATAGTTTGAGATAAATAGAAATTTGTAGATTTTAGAAGTGTTGCATTGGAAATTTAAAGAATTTTCGACTATGAGCCCAAGAATAAAAGATATTTTCAGCTCAGTTATTTTTATCATAATTTTAATAAATTGTGTAGCAGGTAATATTAAAGAGTTACTAAATACTTTTTTTAAAGTAAATTTTATTTTTCTTAGCATTACGAATGAGTTTTTCTTTGGCCTTCGAGATATTATGTTCACAAGATTTTAAAGAATTTTAAGTATCAAATACTTTTTAAATTGCGAAAAAAATCCGATTTACTATATTTTAATATCGATCGCTTTTATACTTTTAGAACAGTAAAAATTACTTTTTTATATTCGTGAAAAACCGATTTACATTATAATTATTCAGCGCGTGCGAAGTACTTTTAAAACGTATACAATTATTTTTTCACCCAAAAGCAGAAAAGTATTTTTTTTCTCTTTCATAATGCACATTAGTAAATTCTATTCTATTCCATAAATCAGAATATTGTTGCTTATTATAATATTATGCGCGGAATTTTTTTTTTTTGAATCAGACCATGTTCAATGTTGACTTAAACAAAATTAGTTACCTTTGCGTCCAGAGTTTACGATCGATCTTTTTACGTAAAAATAGCACGTGATATTTGAACCAATGAGATTGATTTTTCTGTATTAAAAAAAAGTTTGAACACGGTGAAAGTAACTTTAAAACCGTTCTTATTTCATCGCTCGTACCTCGCTCGTGAATAAAATCCTAGTTAAAAAGGTATTCGCACTTGTTGCATAATAATATTCAGCTCAGTTATTTATCAATTTAATAATGTGTAGCAGGTAATATTAAAGATTATAATACTTTTTAAAGTAAATTTTATTTTCTAGCAATCGAATGAGTTTTTTTAGCTTCGAATGAGTTTCTTGCCTTCGAAAATACTCACAAGATTGGAGATTTAAGTATCGATGCGATTTTTGAATTCCACTCCATTTGCAGCCACTTTTATTTAATCTTGAATAGTTTGTCAATGCAAAACTTATTGCAACTGATTGCAAAATTAAAAAAATAATTAAACAACAAACCATGACTCTTTATCACATTTTAATATTTCTATTACATTAATAGCAATGGGCAAGTTTCAGGTTTTGATTGGTCACAGACATGTCGAATGAACATAGATTCTTTCTCGAGCCTCGATTGGTGAATCAATGTCAAGTGGAAAAAGAGTACCAATCGGAACACCGACTGAAAAAGAAACATCAATGAAAGTTGGAAGAAATTCCGTCATCTAAAACAAGCCAATTAAAATCAGTCTTTATTTGAAATCGTTTTTCAAATTACGTTATAAATAAATAATATTCAGAAACTTTTTAACTGGATTTTAATTTTAAACTATCAAAAATGATTTTTCTCTGTTTACTTATTTCAAAAAGCAAATATAAAAAGCTATTAACATTTTCGAGGTATTATTAGCAGCAACAATGTTCACTTCACTGGCAAAGGTCCAAGCTGACCAGAAGTTCCAGATAAAACAAAAAATATTCTAACTCTAATTAAGAACGGTATTCCATCAGCGAAACATGAATCACAGCTGCGTAGTATGGTGATGTGGAATGGAATTCCCGCCGAATTTATTTCAGAACTTTTCTGAATGAGTTTCGTGAAAAATAATGCCTGAAGTTAATGACCTAAGTATTTGATTAGTTTGGGGATGTTTTTTTGTTCGGTAAATTGCTTTATTTTTTCCACAAAAGAAAATATCCGGAAGAAACAACTTGTGTTCTGCATTTAAATTGTTTTCCAGATGTATTTTATGACCACCGTGTGTTTTAGGAAATAAAAGATCTTTGGTTTAAATCGCAGTAATTTGCGAAACTATTCCAATTAAATCCTTTAAGTTTCCCGAAAAGGTTAAATTGCGGATTTTATTTTATTCATTGACGATTCATTAGAAAGTCTTTGTTCTATATTTTTAAACGATTTCTATCCAATGGTATGCTTTACGATGCTTCCATTAAAAAAAAGTAGACTAGTTTTGTTCTAGTAGTAACTTAATCCACAACTTTGGACTTTTACTGATGTTTGTTAATATCTGTTGTGCATATAGCCACAATGTAACTTTTATAAGCGACATCACAGAAGTTCATTATTTGAGCTATTTTTCCAAAAGTAATTTCTGATACTATCATATACAAACATTGTGTATTTATAAATATAAAGCACTAGAAGAAAAACTACGATCTTAAAAAAAATTTATTTGATTTTTTATTCTTGTACCAGCATACTATTAATCAATGAAACAGTTTATAAGTTTTTAAACCTATAAATGTTATTATAAGTACTCATAAATAAACCTTTTAATGACCAGGCATATCCACAATGAAAGACTCAAAATTGAAACAAAATTTATTGACAATATATATGACAAATTATAACTTAACCCCCTCAAAATCTTATATTTTGTACCCCAATTAAACTTAATAACTTAAATTACCTTTTTCACATATATTAATATCACTTATTAATATCTTTAACATCCCAACAACAGCGTCATCGAGTCGCACCAAGTAACCGTTCCCACAGAAACTGTTTAGTCATCAAATATTTTACTGTGGCCTTAAACCTCTCTCATAATTCATGATCAACCCTGATTGGTGAATCGAAGAACAAACAATAATAATCTGTAGCTGTGACGCACTTTTTAATTATACTTCAAGATGTAAGGTTGTGTGTGTTTTTTGGCTGCGGAGCTTCGGCTCCGGCCCCGTTCTTTACAAACTCTAAAATATGCTTTCTTTACAATAAACCATTCTTTTTACGTCCAATATTCCTTCATTTCTAGATTAACTAAATAAGAATTATACTCTCATGTGTAGTAGATGTTATTCTATTACATATATCTAGACCTAATTATTGATTTTGAACTTTAGTTGAAGGATGTAGTTGTAAATCTCCCACTCTCCACAGTATATTACTAAGATTTTGGGAACGAACTGTCCATTGGCGACATTCGGCGAAGGTTAACTCAATTTAATGAAGTTGCCAATGCATAGATTGGACCATATATCTTAGTTTTACTTTGGAGAATGTGAGTTATTTTGCAACTGGGGGGGGGGGCACCAGTTTATTAAAACTTTTATTCAATATATGCGACAATTCTTAACGTATATATATTGTTTACGATAATATTCGCCTTTAAAAAATTTGTTTGGCTTCTTTTGAGAGCATTTAAAAGTCTTTAAATTCAAACCTTTCCATGAAAATTGAATAAAACATATAAGATAAGTTTAAACATTGTTTAACTATATTTCACTTCTTAACAATAATTATTTTCGAAAATGTATGTAATTAAATAACTGAGTGTAATATTTTTTAGGCCCCCCCGGTGGCCGAGAGGTGTAATCGACGAGCCTCGCACTGAGAAGGTTCTTCGTTCTGTCCTTATCCTAGCCATACTATAGACGTATTCGTGCTGGTGGGGGAAAAATCCCCTAAAATTCACCGGGGTGCCCGAGTACACTGCGATATACGTGCTCGTTAAATCTGTGGAGTCGAAAGTCCCGACGGCGTTAGCTTACGATGTAGCTCGAAGTTCCGTTGGGTGGCCGCTCAGGTGTCAACCTCGTCACTTGACCAGGGTTCCAAATTACGAGGCGTACTTGGTTGTGTTAAAGCTCCTAGAAATGGGGCTGGAAATGAGCAGCCGGAAACGATTACATTACATTACATTACAATATTTTTTAACCCCGAACAGCGATTTAAATACCGAGCACGTCGCCAATAGCCTATTCTAGTGTGTCATTATATCCAGTGAAAACTTATCATCAACCAGTAGAGATAAAACAGCTTAAAATAATATTTTAATCTTAATAACTATTAATAACTAATTAAAAAATTAACAACTAAGAATATTTTATAATTTTGTTTTTTCTTCGAGTAATGTAATGCAAATGGTAAACTGGTTCTCATAATTATAAGAACACCCACGATAAATGTAATTGGGAGCTATTCTTGAACTACCCTTTTGTTTATTAGGACATAATGTATATACACTAAATATTAACAAATATTCTTTTTAGCTTAATAAATTATTGATTGGCTAGATTCAGGCGCCGTTTTTCCTTCGAGTTTTCATTTCTTAAATTCCTTCGATCGGTAATCAGACTGGTGCTCTGCTCCTATGTGACAGCGATTCACCAATCGAGGCTAGAGAAAGAGTTTATTTTCATCAAGCATTTCTATTTCCATTCAAGACCTGAAACAACATGACTGTTCCAGAAAAAAAAATCATATAGTAGCACTAGTTTACTAATATATGAACAGTTAATTTTTTCATCATTTGCTTCAAAATAATTTTTTGTGGAGTCTCTTTTTTATGCTAAAGCAATAAAAACCATTATATCAGGCATACTTTGCTACCAAGTCCCATCACAATTCTGTATAGTTTCGATACTACTATGCATCCATATTTCCCTTAAACTCTTCAAATAAGGAAAACTTCCACTCATTTTCATACACTTATAAGAAATATTAACTTCTTTCGATAATATTCGTATGTTAAGAATTATTGTCCATGTCTTTATATTATTGTTTACTTCTTCAAACCATTTTTTCCATGTTCTAGAAAAAGGAGAAACAATCTTCACTTCATTGATAATCAATTTATTTCATGTGAGAGGTGCAAAGTGCGTCTCCAGTTGACTCCAAAAGGTGTTTTGCGATGTATTAGTATTGCTACGAACGAAATCTCCGTTGTCCTACAAGCTGAGGCCTCTCCCAAGAACAGCGAAGATTAGTCTTTAAAACAACTGTTCGTACTTTTCCAATATTAAAAGTTTAAAACCAAAAGATACACAGTTAAATGTTACCATTGGAAAAATTAGGTTTAAGGCGATTGTACATTTTTAGGCAATTTTATGGCTTGCTCCTGCGAAATGGAGAACTACTCAACTGTGTTATTAAATGTCTTTATGTAACCTGATCATCTCAAAAACAGTTGATAATAATGGTTTAACAACTTTAAAGCATTTAGAGTATGAAAACGCTTGAACTTTTCAGATTGTGCTTTGTTATTTCTGACCGATTTCAGGATTTAAAGAGATGTTAAAGAGGATTTCAATTTATTTATACAACGAAATTTATACGTGTACATACCAATATCAACACCAAGATTTTTTATGCAACCACAGAATATATTTTTACAACGAAATTTATGCGTGTTCATACTAATACCAAAACTAATACTTTTTACGCAACCAGTTGGTGGTATATATTTCACCTCTAAAATGAAATATATCTTTCACTAAGATCGAAATTGTTTCCTCTCTTCTAGAGTAGATAGGCAAAGGTTTGAATAAAGAAACATCAGCATATTTTTTCTTCCATGAACAGATACTTTATAGGACGTTAACACTATAAAAAATATTACTTTTGTATGTTTATAAAATATATGTGCAAATAGCTCTTTCCTGATTTTAAGAGTTTAAGGAAAAGATCGATACATAATGTTATCATAATCATACCACTTTCGCTCTTAATGAAATGGTTTACTAAGATATTTCTGCTAATCCAACTGCCCAACTATCTTGTTTGATCTATTATGACTATTTTTTTAAATTCATTTCCTATGACTAGTTGAAATATTAATTTGTCTTTGAAGTAAAATAAATTTAGAACCTGTTTCGTTTATTGCAAGAGTGGTGTAAGCGTTTTTTTTTTGGCTCAAGACTGACGTGGTTAAGCCTAGTTTTGATCGTGTAATTTAGAAACAATAAAAAGTTAGTCCTATCAAGACTTAATATCTAAACAGGGCCTTGGAATATTTTGTAAGTTTAATTTTAAAATGAGAAAATTAGAATCAAAATGTTGAAATCCACAAGGAAGGTTATGGTATTTTGTTTATAAGAAGTATCTTAAAATCAGTAAAGAATAACAATTTCTTCGAGGCAAAGTGAGTTTAGATTGAATTATCGTTGCACTAGAGCTACACTAGGGCTATTAGCGATTAGAACCGCAATTTAGAACCACAGTAAAGTGACGAGAAGCAAAGTGACATAACCGTCTTTCGTAGGTTACACTTCATTATACACTGCTCAAAACAATTAGGGGACCACTTTGCGTACTTTTTTTACTCTTCCAGTCCCAACTTTTTATTTTTTTATTCTGAAAATCTAAAATTTGTGAAAGAGATTCATTATGCATCCAGAATGAAATGGAAAAAACAGGGGGGATCTAAATGTTTTTAACTAAAATTTAAGGGGAAGAAATTGGAATTATAACTTTTGAATAAATTATAACAATAATTTTTTTCAATACTTTATTTGTTAAAATATTTAAAATAAATTTGTAAACATCTAAAAATGTAAGCATGAAGAATTTAGGGTCAATTTATTTAATAAAATTGTTTCAGAGTAATTTTTATTTTACCACATGTTTTTCATACTTTTATTTAATTGCAACAAAAATTATTTAATTCTTCAAAAGACATGATTCTTCCATCTAACTATACAAAAAGGAAATATAACTTTATAGAAAATTGTATGGAGAATTTGATAAAACTTATTTGAAACAAGTGTGAGCTTAACTTAGTAAGAAAAAAATAGCAAGCTGATGATTCCAAATTTAATAATTAGAAATGGAAGGGTGCCATGCGCTCCCCTAATTGTTTTGAGCATTGTAATTATATGCAACTATAGTGCAATAGATTTTGAGGGTCTTAGAAGCAAAACAGAGTATTTCAAAAGTTCGATTACTGTTTTTTGATTCAAAATGCATCTTAATTAAACTACACTCGAATATAAAGAATTAAAGCACTTAGACGCTGTTCCTCGGTCCTTGCCTTCGCGGACTCATTTGCTCTTAAGACTAATAATTGGTTAGTTGGTATATTAAGTCATAAACCAACTAATCAGACACCATGAAAGCTGTCTGTGTTTACGTGGATGAGGACTGTGAACTTAAATGAACAAAATATAGGACAAATGAAAATCATAATACTGTATATTTATTTAAGACAAATTAAATTACACAAAAAAATCAATTTAAAAAACTTTAAGTTTATGTTTTTATTGCATAAGAGAGGAATATTAATTGTATTTACAAATAGGGGAGACCGGGGCTAGTTTTCCACGTTTTTTTCTGTTTGATTGTAGATGTTTTACTTTTATTTATTTTGAAGAAATTAAAATATCATTGCTTTCCTCACATGGTTGTCTACAACCTAGTTTTACTATTTTCTAAAAAGTAAATACACTTTTTTTGGCAGCGAGCGGTTATATGCAAGCACGTTGAGCTGGAAAACGTGCCCGTTTTACGGGGTACATTTTCCCAGACTGCCAAATATGGATGGGGAAAATTTTTCAACTATTCTTGAAAATATTTAACACACTTAAAAAAATATGTTGTTGTTTTTTATGTGCATTTTATTGATAACTAAAATAGCCCAAAACTTTATACAAAGAATACAGGTAAAATTGTAACATAAAAGCCAGTTTACTATATCAAATTGTTATATAAAGGTTATTATCACCCGGATTACTTTGAAATCAAGCAAATTGTGTAACTTCCACTTTTGTAAAACTATAGATGGTCGCTCTTTTTTAGGGGTTGTCTAAGGTATTGCTAAAGATTGCAAAAAAAATCAAATCCCATGCACTGAAGTTTGTTGAGATTGCTTTCTCTTTTTGCTTTGCCATCCAATTTACTCCAAAGTTTTGGATGCATTATAACATGTTAATATTTAACAGTGCAATTATTCACGATATATTGGGAATATTTAAGCTTTGGATACTTTTACGCTACTAAATTCATTCTTGATAGCTATTAGAGCAACGTATATCGCTTCAGAATGGTACGATTTCTGTCAGCCTTCTTTTAATTACTAGAAAATTATTAATCGGAAACAAAACTTTTTACATTCAGAACTTAAGGTATGCTTCTATTACTTGGTTATATATTAAAAAGTAATTGCATCTCTTTGGAATATCATCAAGTTTGGAGCACGTTTTTATGCAAGATATTGTTGGAATTCTTGCCCCGTGAAATTTTGGGAAACCTGCCCCGTCACCATTTTTTGACTATAATAGTGCCTTGACGATTAGAGGCTTAATTTATTTTGAAAACAAATACATATTTAAGTCGAGAGCGGAACCACCTTTTATTATACGCAATGATAAAACTGTAAGTTAAATGAAAGAACGTTTAATTTAAGCACAAAAATGTAATTTAAGCATAAAAATGTAATTTAAGCATAAAAATGTAATTTAAGCATAAAAATGTAATTTAAGCATAAAAATGTAATTTAAGCATAAAAATGTAATTTAAGCATAAAAATGTAATTTAAGCATAAAAATGTTTAATGTAAACGTAAAAAATCACTCAACTTTGAAAAAATTATAAAAACAGCTCTAACGAAAAAATTGCAACACCAACTGAACAAAGGTTCTTGTGAGGGGCATAGCCCAAGTTGCTGCATAAACCAAGCAGAAATTTGGCGCCTCCCAAAGGCTCATTTTCAACAAAGGTCCTGGTGGGAAACTTACCCCATGGGAAAACTAGCCCCGGTCTCCTCTATTTCGTTAATGATTCAATTAAATAGTTTAGTCATGGAACTACTTCACACGAGATACAAATATACTGTGTTTTTATGACACGTAGACCTAGATAAACATTGGATTAAAAGAAGTAGGGTACTGTAATTTATAAAAAATCTTTAGCGCAAATCATGAACTGTGTCAATACCCCTCTAACACAGAAAATAGCCCTTTAATAAAATTTTTGAAAGGAATTAATTTGTAAATTGTACAATATTTATAGTATGATAAATGTTATTTTTTTAATTAGGAAAAAAAAACCTTTTTCTTGCTTACACACACTATTATATTGTATAGGGTGACCCGAAGTAATAATTGAACAGGGGCCACACATCATAATAGATCCTAATTTATTGCGTCTAACAAACAAAAAATTTTTAATTTCTTATGTAGAAATGCTCTGATTAATTATTCGGATTAGATTAGTTTTTTTTCTTTAAAAAAACATATAATAACTAAAAGCGCTTGAAATTTTTTTTAATGGGGTAATTATTGCACAGGGTAAGACAGACAGCATCTCAACATACTTAAATTTACTTGTTATAGTTTGTGTGATTAAAAAACATCAAATGTAAATAAATGTAGGAATATTGATACAGTTTACAATATTGTAATGAAAGTTTGTACTTTATAAACAAAATTCAATGACTGTAGACATGCATGTTTCCTTCTCCGTCCTTGGTCAGTTATGGTGCATACGATGTCTAAGGAAGTCCGGGAATTATGTGTGAGATATGTTGTAGAGGATTTGGAGATAGTTTCTACATTTTCCCTTGACTGGGTTAGAGATAATTGTTCAAACTATGCACATTATGCAATCCACAATCAGTGGTCTACGGGGAATTCCTCAAACTCCTAGAAAAGACGGGATCCAGTTGTAAAATAAATTTTAAGATAAAAAATGCTGCATAAGTATGGGCGGATGGTTATAATATCATGGTGGTTTGTTGACCAGTGGTGAGGGAGATCAATTTGTACAACATAAAAATTCACTTAATATACAATTCAACGTTATTAAGAGTACCGTGCAACGCCGGGTTTATAAAACTAGTGCTATATGTAACATGAACAAATATGAACTACTTTTCACCTCGATTAAAATAGTTATTAAACTGAATTACCTTAGTCTTCATTTGGACACCGTTAAAAAAATGCTTAACTGTACAGAGTAGCCATATTTAAAGTTAACGTCAAAACGATACATGAAAAGAACTTCTGATTAGAATGACGTAAAATTCCATGGAAGAATTAAAGAAAATACAAGGAGTCCTAATATTTAAAAAAAAAAAATTGTCATAGATGTCGCTGTAAGCATCGAAATTCAAAAGGTTCGACTACAAATAAATCGTAAAACAACGGCTAAAGTGTAAGTTACAGATCAATTTTGAACAATTGTTTACTTATACCATACGTTTTGTTCATCCTTCAATTATATTTATTTGAAATTAAAAATCACTCTAAATCAGCGGTTCTTTTCTTATATAGCTTTTGAAGTTGTAACTATAATTGTGGCTACCCTGTTTGAAATATAACAATAAATCACAGGCCTATGTTTATAAAAAAAAGTATACAATATCATACTTAGTAAAAAGACCCATGAGACGTCACTTTTTTGTATGTGTCTGGAAGGAGGCCGCTTTGTAAAGTCTTTCTCTTGGCATTCACCGCGTGCCTTATGATATTGCAATGGAAACATAGAGGCTCAACAGTGAATACGGAGAGTCAGACAAGTCTTGCAGTTCCGGCACACCTACAATTAAAGACAAAGATTCAATGAGTGATACATAAACATGAATAGTTTTTATTCCTGTATCTAAGTTATTCAATATTAAATTTTAAAGACGAAGATTAAAGCTTATTAGTGATTTGGTTTTTAGTTTCTAAATATTTTATTATAACGCTTGTAGCTTAGTAGTATATGTGTATAGATTAATATCATCCCTTATCTTTGTGATCAACCATAGTTTGATAAGTTTAACCTGTCTTTCACCGTTAAGTCTTTCACCAGTATATATTGAGATATAAAATTTAAAAAAAAAAGCATTTTATTTTAAAAACTAGGATAATTAAAAAAAAGTATGCATAGGTTAGGTTATGGTTTCATAAAATTATTCATTGCGATTGTTCTATGCATTAAAAACTAATTTATGCATTAGGTTTATAACATTGATTTAGTTACAAGTACTATTTTAAAATTATTTTACTATCAATGTCAATAAATTTCTATTTACAACTCATTATTTCAAAGGTTGAAAATGTTTAGGTTAAATTGGTACCAAAATATTCAACTAAATAAAGTTTGTTTTTCATATAAACATTATTAAGTTAGTTTAAGATATATTTTTTCATATTAACAAGAAAATATTATAACAAACAATGATTGATCTGTATTTTTTCTTTATTGGTCTAAGTTTTATAATGGAAGGACTATAAGTAAAAAAAAAAACGATAGATTGAAAGATGATCCAAATCAGGATCCTCATTTATTATCATTATTTTTTGTAGTATTTTAAGAGCAACACCAAAACATGTCTTATTACTTTTCAAAATAACAATTAAAGAACTTAGTGGAAGAACGTGCTAAGTGACATTTTTGAAAAAAATTGAGATTTTTGTGTCAATGAACATGTTATATCATCCTTTAAAGATAACAAGTTTCCCCTTTTTCATAAACTTAAGCTAAGTGTATTTTTACCGTTTGCAAGTACAGTTATTAACGGATTTAACTGTAAACTAAAAACTTTAAAGGTCATTTTCTCGTTTTCACTTTTTTGTGACTTAGCACGTTCTTCCACTAAAAGGTCTTCAATTTTCTCTTTTATTACGCTTGTGAACATCTTATTCTACGTCGGGGATTATGAAGCAACTATCCCCAAAAAAAATTACTTTTTTTAATAGTATTAAATACAATTTTATTATATATAATGGACAACTTTTTAAATGCTGTAGTTATAGAATTTTTTAAATTATTGTATTTCAATTTTAGTTCAGTTATTTTAAGTTCAGTAATTAAAGTATACATAAACTTTCAATCACTATTATTTTGAAAGAGCTACTAATTTTTAATTAAAATACTGACTTTAAATTTTTTTTTAAAGCTTGTAAAAATCAGTTATTATGATAACACGTTGATAAATAATACTTGTTACTTATGTTTTGTTGTATGATTCTAGAAATATTAAGATATAATGTGTAGTAATTTTTTTTCGTTCTGTTCACTATCCTTATTAAGAGCATGACGAAACTGTAATACCTGTTTTAATACAACGCTTCTTATTAAATTTGTGATATTTTAACATCTTCAGAGAAACAAGACGTGACCGAATTCTATTGTGAAACAGAAGCCAGAAAATATTGCTTTACAGAATATATTTAGTTTAAATACTTGATTTGAATTTATTTCATAAAACTATTTACATATCCAATTGAAAATAAAAAAATGTATTATTTAAAATAATAAATTCAATAAGTATTGTTTTTCACATGGACATTTAAAAAGATATGGGGTTGATTTTTGATATTAAAAGACATTATTTTTCACACAAAAATTCTCATAATAAAATTAAAAAAACAACATTTTACGTTAAAGCTCAAATATTATTAAAGACTTTTATTTTAATGCCTTCAGACTTTATATTCTTACAAATGTGGCAATTTTTAATATAACATTTAAAAAAACATGTTTATTTGAACTTATTATAATATTTTGGCGATTCTTATAGTTTTAGTACAACAGGTACATGTTTGAGTACTGGTATGCAATGTAAAAATATTTCGGGGAAATTGCAGCACATTTTGCGACTACTTTTTAGATCACAGTGTTGTAAATTTAATTTACAGCAATTTGATATTTCTACGATGCACAGAGTCACATGAACAATTTACTCCAGTAGAATTGAAACAAGGAAGATGGGCGCAACCAATCACTGCCAATCGAGCCCGCATCCGTTACAGCGCGCAGACTGCTAGCGTAATGGTCCAAACCACTCTGCCATCCGGGCCCCCACTGCCAATGAGGCAAACGTTTTCAACGGTTCCACACGTTAAATGTTACATCATATGTAAATTCCTAGCACTGTTTGACGGTAGCACTTTTACCGACACATTTTGATGGTAATTTAGAGGAGGTTTTCTACAGGCTGTGAATAAAATGCGATTAATCAGAAATGGTTAATCACCATTTCTCAATCAAATCTAAAACCAATTTTATAAACGGATCAGCTCAAAAACCGTTGTTAAGTATATTTATTTTATGATTTCAATTATTCATACATGTAATTAGCATTATACAAAAAATGCGACTAAAATGTTTTTGGCAATGATCATTCTGGTTTTTAATTGATAAATCTCGTCCCGGTTATCTTAAGAGTTTTACTATTTCCCCGATTCTTCAACAACTAATAGCAAACAGAGATTCGAATATTGTTTTAGATTTTAAACTCGAATGTTTTGCCTCCGTAGGAAATTACCTGCGAATTTTAAATGACATCCGAGGTAAATAACCGGATTCAGTTTTACACGACGCAAGCAAAAGAAACAGAAATGGGATGGGATTAAACTATGACTTTTAAAATTAGAAAAGTGTTTGGGAAGATTAGATTTAAAAAGCATTTAAATGTAACTACAATAAATTTTGTGAAAATGCTTTTCTAGTAATCAAAATAAAAGAGCTTTAATGTATATAGTATTTTACAAATGCATATTTCACAAACTACATATTATACAAGGATTATTTATGTATGGTAAATAAAATAGGCCATTTCCACCTACTTTGTTTCAATGCGAAAGAATTTTGAAAAAAAGGAAGAGTTGATTGTTGACATAATTGAGATTTCTGTCCATTCGTCTGTCTATGCCCCCTTTCCGTTCTAACCCCCCCTATTTAAAAAAATCTAGTTTTGTAGGTAATACATCAAAGACCTAGCTTTTGCACTAATTGTTTATCCATCTGTATACGTCCAGACAAACGTCTGTCACCTCTTTGTCTAAGTTCGATTTCAATTTTCGTTGGACAACAATAGGCTGATTTTTTTTTTTAAATTCATTTTTTTAAATGTGACATACCTAATATTTTTACTTTTTGTCCATCCGTCTATTCATTCAGCTTTGTGTCCTTTCGGACATAAAGCTCCATTCAATTTCATTCCATTTTAATTTTCGTTCAGACATTATGATTTTAAAGATTATTTTTTTTTATTCAAAAGATATAACATCAGAGACATCTTGTACTGCTTGAAAATTTGTCTGCACGTCCGTCTTTTTGTCCATAAGTTCATCAGTCTATATCCGTTTCGATTTCTGTTGTGTAAAAGATATTTTTCTAATCACTAAACTATTATAAACTGTATATTTATGTCAGTTACTTTTTATAAATAATTTCAAAATAGAGGCTTTAAATGAATTCCTTTATTCCGTAACAAGTACGGCAGAAAAAATAATCAATTAAAATCTTTTAATTCTTCTGAATTATCCCGAAAATGTAGATTGTCTATAATAATCTAAGAAAGTCAAGTGTTGCACCTACGAAACCGACTCGAACCATTGTTGTTCCGAAACACCTACCCTTATTATAGCTTTCTTATCAGTTGTAATTTTAGCGTGTTTAAATAGAAAAAAAAAAGTCAATTTTGAATATTGCGCAGGCCTATTGAGGGGAATTAAGGTGTTATACCACTGAGGTTACCTTCTGGGGTTATGTCCCAGTCTCAGCCATCCTGTGAACGGATCGTGCTGAGCAAAAAAAAAATATATCTCCGAAAAATACAGCAGTATTCATGGAAATAGTGCACGTTAAATCTCTCGTGATCCTAAGTTGTGACGCCTTGTTCGATTTCGATAAGTTAGTATTGGGTGCCATCTAAGAAGTAGGCCTCGTCACTTTACCGTGGTTCTAAATCGAGAGGACCATCGGTAATGGACCTTGTTTAGCTCTGGTGCGACCAATTTTGTTTATACTTTCTATGAGAGCAGATTTAGCCAAGCGTTTTAGAGCAGTTTTAGCCAAGAAATGTTTTAATACAATATAAAAAAATTCAATTACATAATTTATTCCTTCATAATTTTCATTGAATTTGAAGCAATGGACAAGTTGTGTGTGTCTTTTACAATCTTTATTTAAAAAAAGTTTGATTTTCAAAAACGTAAAAACGTCAGTTTGCAAAAAAAAATGGTCCAATTTACATAAAGTTATGTTGCTACGTAGATGGATTTTGCAAATACATAAAACTTGGTTTACAGCGCCTAAAAAAAATAGAAATTCATAAAAGTTGTTGATAAATCCCTTTACTATTCTGAAGGCCGCTAACTTATCTACAGTTTTATTGCTAAACTAAGTTGTATGTAGAAAAGTCTAAGGGAGTTCTTGGAAATTTAAACTTAAGAGATCGAATTTTTTTTACGCTTTCTCATTTACTACAATTTTATATTAAACACACAAATTATGCTTACAGAAGACTAAGACTAAATTTTTTAGTCCAAAGCTCTTTAACTGGACCCAAATTGAAAATTTGTAAACAGTAATTACCTGATGACAACCGATTTTACATTTTTTGAAGTTTAGCATTTAAAACTATGCAGCAAACAAATAATTTTGAGCTTCAATGAATTTGACAGGAAACATTTATTTAGCCGTACCATACAATTATTAACAGGGAAATTTTAAAAATTGCTTTAAATAGAACATCTTGAATTCATTTTGAATAGAACGAAACTATGAACATTACAATCTGCAAATTGATGCTTACAATTTTTTTCTGTCGCAAATTCTTTCAAAATGAAAACAAAGACAGTAAAATAGATTTAAAATAGATTTTGTGCTGCATGTATTTGAATCGCAACGTATAGTAGATGCATATTTTGAAAATATTTTTAATGCTTATTTCAATTCAAATTGAAATTCAGATAAAAGTTAATTTAATAGATCATAATTCTACCATGGGTTTCGTTGAAACTTTGCAAATATTCTGGAGTAAGCTGACTAAACTCAAATTTTGTGGGGAATTTTGAACAGAAAGCCGTATAACCCTTTATAACTTTTTACTATCTTTTCTACAGACTTCAAGCTCATGCACAATCATAAATGTTGTGAAATAAAAAAAAATCTAGAAATTACAGTTTATATTAGGCGCAGTTACATAGTTGGTCAAGCGACGTTCTTGTAATAGAAATAGGACGATATCAAATCCTGCCTTGGGCTAGTCTTTTTTGGGTATATATATCAACAAATTATAATAGCAGAATTTCACCTGTATAACGTTGTTAAAATCCGTTAAATTTGCAGGTAGCAATGCTGTCACTTTCTATGTTATGGCAAATTCTTTGAGCAAAAACGTATGTTCATTTTAGGTTTACGGCACATTTTGTTTAAATATTTGTAGCTTAGGCAAACTTTGAATCAAGCATTTATTTTTTCATCTTTAATACAAACTAATAAAATAACTTTTATTGATTTTCGAGCGTTATAAAATATCAATATAAAACCCTCAAACAAGAATTTAAAAAAAAATACATATAATTTTAAATTGAGTCCAAATAATTGCGTTTCTGTTTTTTAGACTTACAAAGATCCATAAAAGAACTATAAAAAGCAAATCTAGGATAATTACAAAATTATTAAGCTAAACATACATAATTTCATTTAAAACCTTTCTATTTCTCAATCCGTTTTTTTAACCTGTAAAACAAACAATTTTCCATCTTGTAACAATTGTTTACAAGAAAATAATTTAATTTAAAGGATGAACTTCAAGACAGTGACTTCAAACAAAATTAGAAAATGCAAATTTTTAAAGTAAAACTTTAGAAAAACCTGTTGCAAAGCTAACATTTCATTCTTAAGTCAAAGTTTATCCTTGGGCATGCTCGACCAAGCAATCATTCGTTTATAAGAACGTGGCTTTACCAACATTTCTACGTCAACTTGGATGAATCCGCAATTGTTTTTTCAAATTAGTTTTAGTTTCGCAAAATTTATGCTTTTGGTTGCGCTTAAAATCTGTGGTAGGGTGTTGAAAAGTTACAGAATGTTTTATGAAAGGTTTCCTTCAGAATTTGAGTTAAGAGTCAACTAACTCTAGCGTTAGAGTTAGTTTGAATTAGTGTAATTTGCACCACCAAAATCCATAGTAATGTTATATGGTACTTCCCGGTTATTCAAATGTTTCATCAGGCTTGTCAAGTACTTTTATTATTTGTTTGTTACGAGAAAAAGCAAAACATAAACATTTAATTATGAATTTTAAAAAAGGGATTTATTAATTAAGAGGTTTTTTGTAAGTAGCCACAATTTTTTTTGTCCTTGAAAGGGAAATGCTAAGTTCTGAAATAGTTAAGAGTGCTAAATAAGAATATCACACTGAAAATCATGTCTCTAGTTTTTGAGATATTTACGTTTTTTATGTTAAGACGGTGCTCAGAAAATGAATGTGTGTGTTAACCAAAAAAATACTATCTTAAAATATTTGTGTTGTTATTTTTTTTAGATGTAATAATTGTTTCTTACGTATGTTTTGATGCTAAACACAACTATGTTTTCTTTTGTTTTTCTCTACCCCTAATGGTTTGTCACAATATGACTTTTTTTTTATCTTAAAAAAGTTGAATTTTTTTCCACTTTTTATGTGATGCCACAATTGGTTATATTTTTGTAAAAAACGATCTCATTGAGGCAAAATAAGTTTTTAGAAACCCTTCAAAAATTTATATTGTATAAGACTTATCCCTAAAATAAATGCATACCTACCGATGGAACCAGTGAAAACAGGTTTTTTGATAACAAATATTCACCTATATCAGGTTAGGACAATTTATTTTATGTTTTAAGGTTGTAAATAATTAATTTACACACTCAAAAAGTTTTTTTTAATAATTCATAGTATCATCAGTCCTAGAGAAATATTAAAAATTCATATGTTTCAGATAAAATGTTAAATCGTGGGGGAAAAAAACAGTTAGAGCTAGAGAGAAATGAAAACCAGATTCATGTTTAGCATCACAAACAACTTAACAAACATCTTTGAACCCCCCCCCCCCCCGAAAATTTAGGTTTCTCGATTAACATTGTTCTGGCCCCCTTCTTGACACAAAAAAAAGCGAATATCTTAAAAAACTATGTCTAAAAAACTTATTTTTGTGTAATATCCCCTCAGAATTGAATACTTTCCTCTCTAGGCTTTTTTCATCATTGTTTAAGTAATTTAACATTTAAAAAATTATTAATCTTCTCCAGAATTTTTGGAACTAAGAATATTTAAAAATATTGTGAATGGTCATAACATTTTGATTCCGCACTAATTACGGAAAAAAAACTACACTGCTCGAAACAATTTAGGGGAACGCATAGTTTAAACCCTTTCACCCCCAATGATTCCATTTGGAGTCATTAGCTTGCGATTTTTTTTCTCACTAAGTTGAGCTCGAAATTATTTATCGCTAGATGGAATAATCATGTCTTTTGAAGAATTAAATAATGTTTGTTTTAATTAAATGAAAATATGAAACACATGGTAAAATAAAAACCACTCCCAAAAAATTTTATAAAATAAATTGACCCTATAAATTCTTCACGCTTGCATTCTTAGATGTATCAAAATTGATTTTAACAAATAAATATTTGAAAAAATTATTGTTATAATTTATTCAAAAGTTATGATTCCAATTCCCCCCTCCCCCTTAAATTTTAGTTAAAAAATTAAGATTGTTTCCCTTGTTTTTTACCATTTCATACTGGATGCATAATAAATCTATTTCATAAATTTTAGATTTTTAGAATAAAAAATAAAAAGTTGTAACTGAAAAAGTTAACAAATACACGCAACGTGCTTCCCTAATTGTTTTGAGCAGTGTATTTACTAAATATGTGTGTATGCTCATTGTATAAAAGAACGAAAATGATAACGAATGAATAATTTTTAAAAAATTGACTCGGAAAGCATCGGTATTTCAACATTAAAAACTTATTTGCAAACTCACACAAGAAGTCCTTCCATTTATTTCGGTTTAGAAGGGTAGAATTTTTAAGAATTTGTTTGAGTTTAACAACGTTTTTTTAATTAAATTAGCATTAAAAAAACATTATAGTATTACTTCATATTTGACCTTTTTTTTATAGATATTTAATTTTTCTGAAAAATTTATGGCTAGAATCTTTAACAATTTATTAATTTTTTGCTAGAAAAGTTTAAATAAATTTGACCTGATGTAGCTTTTACATTTTCGAAAAACTGAAATCATGACAAAAATAAAAATTAAAACCTAAAAAATCAATTTTAATTCGAGAAGATAAAAGTAATTTATAACGGTTAATGTTAAAAACATTTAAAGATAAAATATTTGAACTAATTTTTTTTACAGTGAAATACCTAAAAAAATTCTTATGACCTGCATAAGTGTATACCAACAGCAGATTTGAGAATTGTAGTTCGATGAGTGACTCTGAATAATTTACTATTCTATGTTAATGTTAGAGTTCAAAAAACTATTATGTGTTTCCTGAAATTTAAAAATAAAAATTAATTATAATAAGTAAATCCACAAAAAAGAGGTTTTAATTTAAACATAATTTAAAATCGAATGTTTTTATGAACATTAAGTTTGTTCATTTAAGCTGCAAAAAAAAGCTCAGTAACTGCTAAGATATTGATAATGGGTGTGAATATTTTGCTTAATTTTTGAAACTTCAAGAATAAAATTGAATTAATTTTCCATTGAAATGTTTTAAAGACTTTTAAAAGAGAATAATTATAAAATTACCAAAATAATGCTTATATAAAAATCTTATTCATGTGCTCCTAAAATGATGTTTATGAAACATCTTATGACTTAAAATAACAAATTAGATTTAGTGCTGTTCATAAGTTGATTGAAAAATTAAGGATTGTTTGATAGAAGTCTTTATCCTTTTGAATAAGAGAATTTGTATGTCTAATTTAGAAATTAAGAGAGAAAAAGATGTATTTTTGTTTTTAGTCTAACTTTGTCTTATGTATAATCGACATATTCAGGGGAAATATGTTTGGTAACGTTTTAAAAGGCTAAACGCTTGTAATCATAGAGAAAAATCTAATGGAAAAGATTATTACAGCATTATATTCCTCCAATATGGTCTTTTATTTGCGCCATAGAATCTATCTGTGAAATTTTCAAACATACCTTTCGATTTGTTTGAAGATTATTTGCATATTTTCCCCCTTAAACATCAAATACAATCCAAAAAAATTTACTGAATAAGTATTTTCTCTATTTTAACTTTAAAGTAGTAACATATGAGAAATAGACAATGAAAAACACGTTATATAGTAAAAAACCGTTTTTAATTTTTTTAAAAATATAATTCTTTTGTATTATAAATATAAAAAAGGTATGTAGAATTCTAGGAGGTAATTAAATCCCTGAAATATTTAATTATATTTTTTCTTAAGGACGAAATTTTACCTATAATCTGACATATAATTCTCCTATCTCATATCAACTATAACAAGTGCAATATTTTATACAATTAACTTTTAAAATTGAAATTTTTTTACAGAGGCAGACAAAATTCTTGCCTTAACATCTGTGTGTTAACTCATTATCAACAAATCCAAGGAAACCTTTATATAGCACGCAGTTACTGATATTAGTGCAAAAAATTTAAAAGAACCTATAAGGAATGCCATTATTTATTTTCTGTTTGGAGAACTATTTGTGATTGTATTCATTTAGATTTAGGGCAATTCCATGCGTGACGGAATGACATTTTGAACTGTAGAAATGAAGTAAATTAATTACCACAAAGCTATTTTCAAAGGAATTTTTTTTTTTCAGTTTATATATTACTGTTAATGATTAAAAGATTATAAAAAAGTTGAAATTTTTAAAAAAGTACTTTATTATTATATTTTTGACTAACTTCGTTTTGTGTTACGGAATGACATTTTTGCAACCAAGTCTGCATCCTGGAACTTAAAAATGGAAATTTCTGTGAATTAACAATACATTGAGTTTTTAAACTAATGCATATCTTCAATATGATATATAAGCTATGTAAATTATAATTTAGAGCAATCTACCTGTAACATGGTTTAAGTTATTAACTGTCATTTGACGTTACGGAATGACCGTTACGAAGAATGACTAAACGTTTAATAAATTTTATATTAAATTAAAAGTGTGTAAAGTAATAAATTTAATTTTTTTATTATCTAGAATATTCATAAAATATTAAATATTACATTATATACACATTTATTCACATGTGAAAGGTTTTTCAAACACTTATCGAGGTCGATTTCCAACTAGTTGAAATGCGGCCGAATTTGTTGAGAAAACAAATCTGTTTTGTCCACTAGGCATCGATCTCCTTTTTTCGGGAAATGTGAATACATGTCCTTTATCGCCCCTGCTTTCTCAAACCATAATTTGAAAGCTTGGAATATATTTTTAAACCTAATTAGTAAATATTAAAAAAAAGTGACATTTCAAAAAGTTGACATTTTTTATGGAATTGTCCTTTAACATTATTTTACAAAAAGAAAAAGTCTAACGAAAGTAAAGATAATGTATGTTACATAAATGATGAATTAAGAATCCAAATAAAAAGGCTCCAAAATTTGTTTTACTCATTTTAAATTACCAAAAATATGTATCAAATACGAATATTAAAAAAACAAACATAATTTCTTAGAATAGGATAGTTTAATGCGTTGAAACCGAGTTTTACAGCTTCATGTATTTTTATGTAACAGGTTTTCAACTTAACTGCTTGCAATTAAAGTTATGTTTTAAAACTTAATGGGTACAATTTACCATTTTAAAATAAATAAAATTATTAGGTTAGCAACTACATCCCCTAATCAGCAAAACCATTTAATTTTAAAAGAACAGTAAACCGCATCTAATAAAAGACTTCTGAGAATAACTTTTCATGTTTTGTTTTGCTGTAAAGTAAAAAAAAAATAGAAAATAGTTTATAAATATTTTGTGTTAAATAAAAGATAAAGGCCTTCATCAATAAAAAATTCATGAACTATCCTCTAAAAAATATTATTTTATATTATTATTTTAACACATTTTTCACAAAAGGAAAATAATCAAATAATATAATAAAATTGAAATCCAAAGTTATGTGTAAGTTTAAGTTTTAAATTGTTAGACTATGTTTAGTTTACACAAACACTCTTTGCATCATGCTTTTTCATAGTTTCTTTCGTACCGATACAGAAGTTAATGCCACCTGTTACATGATTGCATTGAATTGCTTGAAATAGGTGAATATCCTTTTTACCCTAGCTTGTTTGGTAAACACCATGCGCGAGATATCAGTTATCTACTTTGACAGTTTTATTTTTTTTAAAAAGTAAGTCATCGGAGCTAAGAATTTGGTAAAAAAAAGTGTTTAATTCAGAATATTTATTATTCCTACTGAATTGTCAGATATGTAGAACTCACAAACATAACTTAGTTTTACAAATGATATTCTTTAATTTCCAGTAGAAAATTAGCTAAGTGGTTTTTTTAATAAAAAATACTGATAAAAATGCTTATTTATTAAAATATATGTTTAAGAACATAAAAACTATGCTAGTAAATATTGATGCACTAGAACCAGCATCAATTGCCATTAAAGCACAAGAACAAAAAATAAACAAATTATGTTTGTTTATCCATGGTCTGTTGAGCACAACCACATGAAGAGGAAGGATGGAACTCAAGTAAACAAACGATCACTCAAACCGATAATCTTTCAAAACAAAGACGAAACACCGGTGCATTCAACTCTCCAGCATATAACATGTCACGCGTTTCCAAACCAAAGGCAAAACATGTCCACCAGCAACAGCTTACCTGGAACAGACGTCCTTACCTGGTCATGCTAAAGGGCATCGTCCGATGTTTTCTACACACTCTAACGCTGAGATGAGAGCAGATCTGCGACTGTAACGGGTAGCTGCGATGTCGGATCTCTCCCCTCCTTTCCGAGGACACCGGAAAACCGGAGAAACCGGACATTATGCAGTGCCCGGACCGTCCCCCTACATGGCGCATGCGCGGCATCTTCGATCCGGTTACCGTCCTGACTCCCTCCCCCTATTACCTCATTCTTCTAGGTAGTTGTGGCTGCCATTTTAAGACAATCGATAGAATGAAACGCACAACCCCTTTCACATTTCCATGTTGATTTTCCTCATCGTTTATTTAGCCCTATTTCCCCCCTGATGCGAAGAGGCATGTCAAATGGCATGGATCTGGGATGCCTCAGAATGTGAACTGACCGACCACCCCTTAGCGTAAAGGTCCATTTGAAAGATTCCCATAGCAACTGAAGAGGCTTAGGACGATCGCACTGCTCGGCTGGGGGGTGGGGAAGAATGATTTGTGGGCCAGTCTGGATTAAAAACCTAACAATGAGTTAAGCAGGAAGAGGTATGGTATCCAAGAGAAACTTATCTCCAATCAGAAAAATACTGTTACGGGAGGGGATTCTGATGGAGATTTTTTCCCCATTATCTTCTATTGTGGAGGTATCTAGCTGTCATGCCTGACTCGAGATATCGATTCTGAGCCATCCGTTGTAGAATCGGCAGCTCGTTCATCGATCGTTAATGGCATCCCCCCCCCCTTTGGTTACAGTTGCCATCGCGATATAGAGAACGTTCTCTCCATCACTTCATCTTGAGCCTCTTCTCTTCCCTGAACCTCCCCGGAGCGAGATCAGCCCGCATTACTACAGCGGCCAAAGAAAAAAATAATAAACAAGTAAACAGGAATAAGAAGAATTCAGGCATGCCCCAAAGGCTTTTAATTTCGAATTAGGGACGCGCAGCCGGGGAAGAGTAATGGTTGTTTGAGTTGGTGGTTGCGGATATTGTAAACAACATTGGGTGGGAAAAGATGCATTTTCTATAGAAACGTCAATTTAAAAGATTTTATACACTTTACAGTTTCGAAGGGATCTATGCTTACGCTTCAAATCATTTTTACGTTGCTAGGATTTGCTTGCACTACCATTTTTGTGTTTCATTTTTAGTAAACTAACAGAAATATACACAATTTACGTAATACTGTTCCACAGTCTTCCTTTTGGTTCAAAGCAATTAATCAGAATAAAAAGCAGCCATCTAATAATCTTTTTCTTTGTAGTTAATTGATTAGAAGAGAAAATACATGAATTTTCTTGTTAAGTGGTTAAAATATCTTCGAATGAACTAAAAAAGATGTAGCTGGTTTTGAGTGAGATAATTTTAGTTTAATAAAATGAAATAAAACTCGAGGTTCAATTAAAGGCAATGTTCTTTTAACAGTAAAGATTGAAAATAGGATTCTCTTTTATATGAGATACTTTTTAGAATGTTTAAAAAAAAGTTTATTTGAAAAATATTTCATTGATTATAATTTTTAAAAATACTAACTTTAATTTACTACTGTACATCTGTTAGCTTAATGAGTTATTTCATTAAATTTTAACATGAAAAGACGAACATTTCGATTGATGAAAAAAAAATCAAAAATCGGTGAATCAAGAACCTTTCAAAATCGGTAAATCGAAATTTTTTGAAAATTAATGATTCACAAAGATTGTTAAATCCCGAATTTCAAGAATTCTAGAAAATTGCAAATTCTTAGAAACAGTTGAATTGCGATCCTTCTGAAATCGGTAAATCGCTAAAAGTCGCCCAATCATGACCTTCGAAAATCGGCGTTTCGCGAACCATTTAAGCACGAAAAAATCTCCAAAACCCTGAAGATCTATAATCACAAATTGCAATTAACGGCTCCTTGAAAATCCGATCCATAAATTCCAAAATTATAAAATGTAAAACTAAAAATCAGTAAAACAGCGAATTTGGCACTGTACAGAACCAATCAAGACACCCATAATCCGGACACTTATAAATCTCGGCGATGGTCCGATTTTTTTTAAAACTTAAACCTGTCTAAAATCAAAAACCGCAGTATAAACCCATAGAGTTATAAACCGAAGTAGAAAAAATGCCGAATAAAAATTTCAAACGTAAACAAAAAATCAAGCTAGTACTGTGATAACAAGGTCATGCACGATAATCACGAACACTTGATCAAAGGAAAATATTCTGGTTGGTCCAATTGGCCTGTACTGGAGCTACAAAAGTAACGAGGCGCTCTTCCGATCGCTCAGAGGCAAAACTGTCAATCATTATGAGGCAATGCGAACTCATCGGTGGATTTCGTGAAAATTACTAGGCAGCAAAATAAGTAAATCAGGAAGCATTATTGGATTATACTGGCCGGTAACTGATATTCGAAACATCTTAGTGTTATCAAATCGAAATTAATATTCAAATTATAATTGAATTTGTTTATATTTATTATTAAAATTTATTGTTTAATATTTAGACTTGTTATTTTGTACTGCAATTTAAAACTTTTACGTCGACAAATCACTGATCCTTACAACTAGACAAATTACAACAAAACTCGAAGACCGCTTAGTCGTACAACCTACAATATCGGCAAATCAAATAATAATAATAAAATCCTCAAACATCAGTAAAAACGACGAAATCGCAAATACGAAATATTTAAATCGCGAAACTGAAAATGTGTAAATCGTGCATCTTCAAATATCGGAAAATTGAAGTCTCTGGAAAATAAACGAACCGGAAAAAATTAGCATATCACTACTTTAAATTCCGCCCAAATAATAAATCTAGGCTAACTGCAAAACCACGAAAAATCGAGAATCTCCGAAAATCAGCAAACGAATCGCGAACCTTAAAAACCTATATATAAAAAATAACTTTTAAAGATACTGACGAAATTCTAAATCATAAAAAAAATACGATAAATCGCGGAGCTTCGAAGGAATTGAACATCCACGGAAAAATCGAGAACTCTTGAAAATAAGCCAAGTGACCAGCCTCGTAATTTATTTATTGCATCACGTAATGTCGTCATCTTTCGATTTAATTTAGCGCCGAGTAATTTTCTGAATGATTCTTGCTTTCACATTTGTCTTCTCCCTCGTAGCTTTTAAATACTATCCATAAAACTTCTTAATTTCATCAATAACTTTTCAAACGCAACGAAGGAGAAGTAAAAACACATTTGGAACAAATAACAACCGCTCTGAAGAACGGGTGTGTCGTATAGGGACAGGAGCGATGGTCTTGCGATCTAATAGGCGGGGGGATAAGAGGGGAAGCGAGTTTCTTCGTAGAACAGGTAATTGTAGGAAACCACTTTGGCGGTTTCTGGCGAATTTTGCGCGAAAATCTTAATAAAATCGGCAAAAACTCGAATAAACGTTGAAAAAAAAAAGTAGAAAAATCCATGGAAAAGGAAAATTCCCTGACTTTTCCAGAAAATCGGATGATTTTGGATTTTCCCTGACCTTTAGAGGCCGTTTTCATTTTCCCTGACAATTCCAGGTTTTCCCGGTGCGTGGCAACCCTGTATATAGCTTGAAACCCATTTTAGGTAACCGAGGGGGCCTACAGGGCACCAAGACTTTTGGAAACTTCTGCCAGTTACTTGGTAAATATAAAAACTTACAGCAATGCAGATAATGTTATAATTTAAGAAATGCATCTTTCATTTGATAAACATCCAACTGCAGAGTAGCAAATTTATTAACTCTGAGAATTTATAAAATTATATTTAAAACATTCAAATATACAAGGAGGTGTAAAGACTGAAATGGCTGCTTCTTACGGGAAAGCTTTCTTATTGGTAGAACGGGGGAATCGTGTCACCTTAAGGGAAATTGAATTTTCATGCAGAATTGTGTTAGAATAATTGTAAATTGTAACAAACATAGCATAGTACCTTTCATAACCTATCTTGTAGTGATTTTTTAAACTTGAAATCTTTAATAGAAAGTGAATAAAATTGTTTTTTTCTAAAAGCCTGCAGAGTGGCGGTATTACCGCAGTACCTGGGGCTATGCCGCCACACCATCAAGCACAGCAAATAATCTATGAATAATGGAATAGGATGTAATAAAGCATAACATATAGCACTAAAATAGGTTTAGTTAAATAAAGAAATTAAATAAGAAGTTTAACAAAAATCACATGCGTAGTAAATGGCCATTGTCTTTCTGCTATGGTCTCTGCCATAGTTTTACTATTCTTAACAAAGTAATACTTGTAATAAATGACTATTAGTTGGTCTATGCCATACTATTCTTTAAATAAAAATTGTGTTAGTTAATTGTGTGCCTTAATGGCTATTAAGTCTCTGTAGTTCAAATCTGAAAGAAAAGGATGGCGGCATAACCCCGGTAAAACAAAATGGCGTAGACGTCTTTTTTAGTTGAAGGTAGATAGCCTAGCGTCCAAACTAACAACGTGATAACATGGCCAAATTATGGCTCTTTTCAATGATATGTAAATGATTTATCTAACTTAGGTATAACAGTCACTTATCTCTTAGTTTCAGAAGACTCAAAATTAGATGAAACTCACTAAAAAACGTATATTTTTTATAATGTTACACCAACACACTGCATGGCCATAAGACTCTCTACTACTGATTACTGTGTTTCCTGCTACGGGTCAGTGCACACAGGACCCCCTCCACACACACCGCTGGCGAAATACAGGGGATGGCAGCATTTCCCAGGGTGGCGCGATTCCCCCGGTCTCCCCTACCTCTTAATTGTACTCTAATATGCTAAAATAACTTTACTTAGATGGTCTGAAACTCCCATTCTAATAACCCTATGTTGTTGCAACCCATTTTGAACAACCATCACCTGTTATAATAGTATATGACTAAAATCAATTGCAATACATATTTCCCTCTCCAAAAAAAAAGTAATAATAAACACAAGGAAATTGGACAAGAGAAGAAAACAGACAACAGTATTTATAAAATGTGAATAAATTTATGTTTATCTACAAATCAAATGGTGATTACATCACATGAGTGACTTGTCAAGTAAGAAGTGCATGTTCTTTGTCAGAAAGAACCTATAAAATGGTCCTGAGACTGATTTTGGAAATCATACAACAAATTTGTCACACATAGAATATTTACAAATCAACTAAGTACACAAACTAACATAGTGTTATGTGAAATAGGTCCATCATCTCCAATGTAGACTAGACAATTTGTTTTTATTTTTTTTAGGTATAAAACGATTGCACCAAACCTTCGCATCTTTGGCAAGTACAGCATAGTCTCGATAATCCAATTGAATTACAAATGACTCTAAAAAATGAACATTTTGGTCTAAGTTGACCAATATATATTCCAAGATGAATACCTAGTGTTACCATAAAAAAAGGAAAAACAGTTTAAAAAATAAGTGTGATGGATTTGTAAGGGAAATATATAAAAATCTGTACATTCATAAAACTCTTGTTTGCTTCACAAACACTTAAAAATAATAATAAAAACAGCTAGAATTATCGAATCAACTTTAACCCTACAGAAAGAGGCTGAATAAAAAAAGGAACAGCACCTTAAAAAATATGTGTGATGAATTTTTAATGAAAAAAAATAAAAATCTGTACATTAATCAAACTAATTTGCTTGCTCAACAAACACTAAAATAATTATAAAAATATCTGACCATCGAACGAATTTCAACCATACAAAAAAAAAGAGGCCAAATAAAAAAGGAACCTTAAAAAAAAATTGTGATTAAGTTTTAATGGATAAAAATAAAAATCTGTACATTATTGAAACTAATTTGCTTGCTCAACAAACACTTAAAAATAATAATAAAAACAGCTAGCCATCATTTCAACCGGCAGAAGCCAAATAAAAAAAGGAACATTGCCTCTCCAAACTCAGATAATCGAGACTACACTGCAAATATAAAAACTTTCACCTCTGCGCCACATTGATCAAGTCCCGTACCGTACCGGTAATCTCCGTCAACAGCTTCACATCCCCCGAACACTTACTGGAAAAGGATGTAAATCGCCCCTTCTGAGATTCAAGACAAGACACGAGCTCGGCAAAGTGGAACTGTTCTTGAGCCGGGATGTTGGGTGCGAGCCTGTCGCAAGTTGACTGTAGGAGGGCGATCTTTTCTGTGAGCTGGGCCACCTTTGTTGCGTTACCGTGGGGCGAGTTGCGTAGTCGGGCGATCATTTCGTCGATGGTCTTGTAGATGTCGAGGAGCTGCTTGCGGTCCGACTCACAGAGCTTTTTTTCGGGGTTGGTGGGGGGAGGGGGAATGTGGTTGGCTTTCGTGGTGTCCTGGGAATGATAAAGAAAGAGAGGGTTTAGTTTTCTTGTACAGATTAAAAATGCCTGCTGTTTACAGAGAAATGCTTTGTTACTATCTCCTCTTAAATCTGCTCTACTCAGGTAACTTAATCATATATAGTTGAGGAGTACAGGGGAAAAAACAATTCATTGACTGAAATCTGTCTGTATTGAGGTCTGCTTGGCAAGAGTGGCAATCGGAAACCGGTTTCTCCTTTGGTTCTTCTTCCACCATTCAAGTATCAGACTAGTACTTGGCGTGAATCTCGATCATAGAGTTAGTAAACATGTGCACCATGTGATATGAACAAAGGCAAAACTGGCTTCTTCACACCAGTTTAGGTAATGACTCGCTATCTTCCCCAAGCAGACCTGATGCAGAAAGATTCCCAGTCAATGAAGGGGTTCTTCCCCTGTACTCTTCAGTAATTAATAACTTTTGTCATACAACTTAGTACTGATTATATCGTTGGTCAAATGACAAAACCACAAATGAGCAAATTCTAGGAATTGGTGAGTTTTGAAAACGGTGAGGAACCAGTATCTAGTTTCATTTTCTGTGATTTTGTACATCCATAGATTTGTCATCTTAATAACAATATAACATATCTGAATGACAGTAAATATTGCAAAAATCTATACAATTAAAAAAATATATTTTTATGTTATTTTAAAATAAAAAAAAGGAAATAAATAAATACGAGGTGAAAAGTAAATTATGTCCATTTATATTGAATGATAAATTCAATTAGTTTTAAATTATACTTATAAGACAGATGTACATGTAAAACTTACATTCTCCAAAGCATAACTAAGATATAGGGGCCACTTTATAGGCGACTTTGTCCAAATGAATTTACCATTATCTAACGTTTCAATGTAACAGACTAGACTCTATAATATCTTAGTTGGCCTTTGGAGAATGTGAGTTTTGCAACTAAATCCTTCATACATATTTATACATAAATGGTACTAGCACAGCACAAATTAAAGTCAATCACAATAAGACCCACACTATCCTATCATTAAAATTGTTACAAGAAATAAAGAAACTTATATTCACAATCCAAGCTATACGATTTAATGCATACAATTGTTTATGACTCCAAGAAAAATATCCGCATTGAAAAACATAAAAACTAAAATATTAACCTAAATTTACTCACTTTGGCAGTTATTGCTGGTGGGTTATTCAGAGGAATATCATCTACCAATGCTAATTCTTCTGGTGGTGGCGGAGGAGGAAAGAAGGAATTGTCATTTTCTTCTAGAGGGTTATTTACATTCCCAAAGCCTACTTCGGGACTAGCTTTATTCGCCTTGGCATCGTTCTGGAGCCTCTTTTTGTTGTGACTGTAGACCTTCCCTTCAGAAGAATCTTCCTCATCTGGAAGGTCAGGGCTGCCGTTGCCATCAGAGGATTTGGCTACCTTGTCGTAGATTGCGAAATCCCGCTCGAACAACTTCTTAAAGTTTTTGACGCACCCTGAGCTATGCCTTCTGCCATTAGGCTCCTTCTTCAAGAGGGCAGCTTTGTCGTTGACAAAAGCATCGCTCTTGCTGCGCTCGTGCTTCACGTCATCAGGATCAATGCTGTCCTCGGATATCTTTTTGAACAAGGAATTCTTGAGGAGATTCGGCTTCTTTTTAATCTGAGGCTTAGTAGTTTCAGTAGCACCATTCACCTCCGACTTGACGTTCAGTTTCTCCAGGCCAGCCAGACAATCCTCCTCGTCAGCACCAATGGTATTCTGAAAACCCTCAGGAGCAGGAATGACGACCTCAGATCCAAGAACAAGGGATTGAGAGGACAGTTTGAGTTCATTGGCATCAAGTATAGGTACTTTAGCTAGATTATCTATGTCATCGGGAGAACTGAAAGACTCCTCACTCTCGGAAAACAGGTTTTCGTCAGATAGGTCCGTGACTGGGGCTAGTTTTGAGCTATTAGCAAAATGATTGGTAGATTTTACTTTTTTATCTTTACAGTTATTTGGCAGTGGTTGCATGTTTCCTGAGCTATTGCATTCAATAGCCTTATGCTGATTATACATTAACTGTGGACTTTCCCCGTTCTGCCCTTTACCAGCAGGCTTATTAAAGGCCCGCTTCTTCAAGTTGCGTTTGTGCATATCCCAATCCAGCCTGTCCGCTTCAAACACGTTATTAGTGCTACTTGACAAACAATTATTAGCTACAACGTTTTCCCAAGATGCATGATGATTAGTATTATTTGTGAAAATATTTGAGACATTACCTAAGAGTTCCATTGGCTCCCTTATACAAGTCAAACTCTCAGATTTCTTGTCTTTCTTATTAGGAAAGAACCTATCGCCCAGGATGGGCTTCCTCGACCGCATGTGATGAGATTCAGTGATGGAGAATGTCTCTAGGACATCATTCATCTTATTATGTGTGAGGTCAGACTTTTGACGCATGAAAAATCTATGGGAATTCCTAATGGATTTATTTTCCAAATCATACCTCATTCCCGTCATGTGCCTAGAACTAATTTCCAGCCGGCTGAGATTAGTCACAGACCCACTGACTCTGCGATCAACATGGACTTCTTCGCTTATTTCTCGCAAACATTCCAGCTCGCCCTCCATAATGGTTTCCGGAGGACAAGTGGTACCTTCATGCAGACCATGTTGCCTCAAGGAATCAAGGTATGCTCCGATGCGAGCCCCTTTCGGTAGTGTTCCGTACCGGTTGATGGCCTTCTTGACGTTCTGTACCTCCAAGGCGGCAACCTTAACTTTCTTAGAGTCATTCTTTTTATCTTTCGGGGAGGATCGGTTTTTCTTTGACTTTTTCATCTGGACTGAGGAGTCATCTGGGGATGAGGCTGCTACTCCAGAGTCATCTTTCTCTGAACCTCTGTCGTCGCCCTTTGGAATGTCGTTGCAACCGTCAAAATCCTCGGCACCAGCATCGAACTTGACATCTGGGGACTCTCGGAAGTACATGCTGTCCTCGACCTTGTCAAGGTCATCAGGGTAGGAGTTTTCTTTAAAAGAGCTGGTTCGCTTGGGTGGGGGAGCAAACATGTGCTTATAGCGGGGACTAGATCTGCTAAGCTGCACAAATACTGATTTAACGGAAAAAATATTCTGGCTTTCAGACGCCATGACATTGTTTTCTGAAAAAGAAAAATTATTAATTACTATTATGTGTTTATAAGGATTTAAAATTGGTGTTAAAAATACACTTTTAATAAAATCTATATTACTTTACTTATGATACATGATGAAGTCATTGAATACACATCCAGTGTATGCCAATATTTGTTACACATCCAACATTTATGCATAGAATTAACATTTTTTTAAACAAAAATATTGATTAAGAGTCTTGGATTGCTCAAATCTGTGAACTGTGCAGGGGACATTTAATTTTACATTACTATTCAATTTAGGTTCCACCCTTCAGTACCTTTTTTTTTAAACCCTTTTGGGCAACTTCAAATAAAATGCTGCAGATGATTTGAAACTTTTAATGTTAGCAAATAGGACTACATATATACAATTGTTACTGTCATTTTTTCTTTATTCTACCCACTATATTTTCTCAGATCTAACTATTTTTAAAAGTATTGAACTTAAAAAAAAGAACCGTTTTGTTTTAAAAAAGATAAGATATTTGATTTAAAAAAGATTAAAGTTTGTTACTCTTAACTTTCAGATAAATTTTCATAATAAAGAATAAACAATATCAGGAATTAAAATTGCTAGCTGCAGTTTGGAGCAATAATTGGTACACAAAAATGTAACATATTATATACAATTACAAAATATAGTGTTTTCATAGTAGGTAGACACAGGATACCAATACTCTAAGGAGTTGAATTCCCATTTTTGCATTATGCATAAATCTCATAAAGAATTTTTTTTTATATATTTCTTCGGTTCTTAATTTATATTTTTATTATTGAAGAACAATGTTAACAGTTTTGTAAATAAATTATATGATAATATATTTAGAACGAAGAAATGGAATAGTTTTACATCCATCAATGGTAAATTAAGCTTTAAAATTTCAACATACTTATGAATTATAATACTCGGGAATTTACTTATGAACTATAAAAAATATTATAACAATAGCTACCAAGCTCAGGGCCCATGTTCTGGGAATGTGATTTAGAAGATGAAATGCTGCCAGATTTACACAAACCAGATGCTAACTTCTTCTCTAACTGTTTTTCTACTTCTGAAAGACAATTAAAAAAAATATTATTTTGATTCCAAAATAAAACATTTTTAAACAAGAATTTTTTTTTAGGAGCACCTTTACAAAAATAATTACTTTACGGAATTTTTTTCAGATCAATAATACAAAAACACATATACATTAGATAATACCAAGATCTTATTTAGACTTTTAAACAAATGCTAACATTTTGAGGGTCTTCATTAAGGGCGTTACAACATAATATAATTTAACTACTTTTATTTCCTGTATTTCAAAATTAATATTCACATGCAATACAATTAAAATGAAATGAACACATTAATTAATTTTACAAAAATTAGAATAACAAATTAAATACAGAACTAAATTCTGATAAAGTTAATGAAAATGCACAAAAGGAGGGAGATTTTCTGTTTAAATATCATGAATAAAAATTAGAGCATTTTCCAAGGTATAAATTTATTTAATTCATTAAAGTTACAATATAAGTGTGTATTTATTATTTAATATATTTTTAAGTCTGTAGAAATCAACAACTTAATTATAAAATGCAGCACCATATGCAATAAAAGAGGACAAATTAAAGTAAAACGAGTGGCATTAAAAGAAATCCTTCTTGGCAAAACAATAAAGTTAAGCATATTACAATTGGTGGTTCCAACATAAAACTATTATTCTTAAATAGTAATTCACTTAATTAAAAATAATAATTTTTAATTTACTCGGACAAAATTATACTGTAGTTTAAACACAAATAAAACACACAATTCTAAATCCAGAAAATAATCCTTTTAGAATCTCTAAATAATCTACCTTAACCTTCAACACCCAACGGGAAAGCAATGCTAAAGCATTGCGCAGAAGAATTGCAGTTTAGAAATAATTTAATTATTTCTTCACAGTACTTAACATTCCATGCTTTACTCTAATATATATTTGTTACAATCAAGCAAATGAAAAACTACCACATCCACAACAGATCTTACCCTCTTGATTTAGAAAGGGGATTTTATATACTCCTGCCGCTTCCATGGGATTCAGCCGATCTCTATATCTTACCAGTTGCATATCTAGAATATATTAGGAGGGGATACTTAGTTATGGAAAATTAAACTCATTCTAAACTGCAATTCAAACAGTCATTTTGGACTGCTGGGAAAGAAAAAAATTATTAAAGCTTCTTAAACAAATTTCTGCATAAATATGTTACTGTTTAATATCTCTTTAACTTACCAGTTGCATATCTAGGATATATTAAGAGGGGATTACTCAATTATTATAGTTATGGGAAAATTAAACTCATTCTAAACTGCAATTCAATGAGAGTCATTTTGGACTGCTGGAAAAGATTAAACAGACCTGCTTAACTGTGGCTTCAGTACGACGTTAATTAAACCAACCTGTCAACTCTCCAGATTGAACTTGGTAATAATCATTTTACAGATTCCAGCGCCATTAGAAAGTTTTATATTTCCCCCTTCGACAATGAGACAATTCAGAAAGTAGTTAAAGATTTGGTATTGCCAGGGTAATTCTGGAGAGTTGGCACGTTTGGATTAAAGCTTCTTAAATACATTTCTGCATATAAACGTTATTGTAAATATCAGAAGCCTTGTGAATATAAACATTTAGCAGTGACTGCTAAAAATTCCTGTTGAATATTTTCAAAGCAACTTGAACAAATTTCAGATCTTACCAGTGAATTTTGACTTCCCCCTTTCCGAATATATGTCGATGGTCAATAGAGACAGATACAACAATGAACTATATAAATTATATAAGGAAATAAACATAGTAAAGTTTTTGAAAATTCAAAGACTGAAATTTGCTCAGAATGCAGTCATCTTTTTTAACTTATAGAATCTTTAACTACAAGGTAATAGGAACCAGAGAAAGGGATAGACCAAAATTAAGATGTACAGACTGCATGACACTAAAGACTTTCAAATTGTGAAGATAATGAATTGGCAAACCAACTAAGAGCAGAATGGAAGTGAGTTCTTGAGAAGGCCCACACTGGGCTGTCGTACCAATAGAAGAAGAAGAAACACATTTCTGCATATAAATGTTACTGTAAATGTCAAAAATCTTAAACATAAGCATTTAACAGTGACTGCTAAAACTTCCTGCCGAACATTTTCAAAGCAACTAAAATAAATTTCAGATCTTGACCAGTGAATTTCGACTTTCACCTTTTCAAATAATATGTTGCAGCAAAACTTCAGACAAATATATTGGTCATTTTTGTATTAGATAATGAACTTAACTATGAAGACAAACAATGTTAGTGGCAAGAAAGATCAGACTGTTGTTTTACTCCACTAATCAATATAGAAGGCAAATGTGCAGTCTAAAAAATGCACATAACTTTTAAGAACTTGTTGATTTCAATTAAAGTTATTTTATGTTTTGAACAGCAATTCATTTTTTTGTCCACATGTACAAAATGGTATGCCAATTAAAAAACTTGAAGACCAATTAAAAATATTTTTTCAGTACACTTTGAAATAAAAAATCCCTTATAGTCTTTTAATTAGAACAGTTTATTTCAGTGGTTCCCAACCTGGGGGCGATCGCCCCCAAGTGGGCGATTTGTGTTATCAAGGGGGCAATAAATAGTTTGGGGGCGATAGGGGGGCGATGAGTATTCGAAGGTGGAAAATTAAAATATACTGTACCGTAGTACAGTAAAACCATTCTAATTTTTATTGATCACCTTGACAAGTTAAAAACTGACATGCTTACAAGATTTGAAGATTTGACCAAGTTAGAAATTCCTGATTTTATTGTAGATCCATTCTCGTTTGAAGCTGTGGGTTATGGATAACCTTGATAACTCTTTGCGCTTTGCAGACGGAGTTTGTAGATCTGAAGTATGACTGTGAGGCGAAAATCATTTTCAAGCAGAGAGGTTATGAGTTAGACTGCGTGAAACTTATTTACACTTATCCACAACTGTGGTAAAAAGCCGAACTACTTCTCATCTCGTTCCCGTCAACATATTTAGTTGAAAAAGGATTTGGTTCTGTTATCACCCAGCTCCTTACTAAACAAAGAAATCAGTTGGACATTTGCCTCAAAGACTTGCGCATGAACTTGACAAAAGATAAAATAATAAAAAAGTTTTCAACATTCAATTTTTTATTTAATTTTTATCGTCAACTCTCTTAAATTTTGCAGAATCCAGCTTAAAGATCTAGTTAATTATTTCACTTTTGTTCTTTAAAAAAATCTGTTAAATATAAAATTTTATTTCTTTCTATTGTATTTAAGTGACCGGATACAGCTGCTTTGGTGGTTTTTATATATGGTAGTTAGTGTTTAAAATGATAAAATTGCTTTATTAGTTACACTTTAACTCAAATTATAATTGGACAAAACAGGAAAATTAAAAGGGGGCGATATGTGTTAGTCAACCTAATGAAAGGGGCGATAGTCTAGAAAAGGTTGGGAACCACTGGTTTATTTGCTACAAGCAAAAAAAAAAATAATAACAACAACGTAAATAAACTTAGCCATAACTAAAACAAATTCGAAAGCAATAATTTCAATATCAGTTTTAAAAAGACTTTTGCAAGAATTTCTTACAATATATACATTATGTTCACCTAAAAAATTACAATAGTTTTCAGTAGTTATGCAACATGAAAAATAACAATTACAAAAAATAACAAATTAAAATAGAAAAAAAGTGAAAAATTTTAATTGCCAAACAGATTTCTTTGTATTAAAAAAATCTAAATAAATTGCAAATAAAATTTCAAGCCTTTAAGAGTACAGCACATGTATAACATTTTAAATTGTGTAATACTAGTGATTAAAAGTTAAAGACAAATTGAGCACAATGGGGTTTAGAAGTAATTATTAAACACCAATTGAGAAAATATAATTAAATTACCTTCAATTATATTGGAATTTTGGAACATGTTTTCTAAAATATCATGGATATCCTTAAATGTGGGTCTATCATTTGGCTCCCAAAGCCAACCTGTAAATAATCATTAAGAAAGACTTAAACTAAATGCATAATGTAAGGCTACAGTTTCATGAAATTATTCATTGAATTATGCGTTAATATTAATTTTACTTTGAAGTTACATAAACTTGATATCAGAAATTATATATTTTTACATCTACTGCCATGGGCAGGTAAAGTGCAGTAACTATCTCGAAGACTTGCACCATTGCTGCAAGCACTCAATTACTCTAACCTATAAGAACACAATGCTCAAAAAGAATAATTATTTCCGAGCAATAATGGTCCAATAAGTTTACCCGCCCATTGCAGTCTAGTAAACTATCACAACTCTATAATACAATTTCAAACTCTAAAACTACTATCGTAGGATTGTAAGCTGTCTCTAAAAAAGTATTACGCCAAATTATACTTTGTAAAATGATCATACACTTTTGTAATAATATCCCATATATTTGTTTTAAATATAATATGTTGATATGGCTTCAGAAATTATAAATCATTTAAGTTTAGCTTTGACTTATTAAATAAAAAAAAAATATTTCACACATACATTCTTTCATAAGATCATAAATTCTAGAAGGGCAGCCAGCTGGGCATTCCATGCGGTACCCCGATTCTAACATGTGGTAAACATCTGTCAGCTCAACTCCAGGGTACGGAGACATTCCGTAGGTAGCAATCTCCCACAAAAGGATTCCGAATGCTGCAAAAGATACCAAATTCATTTAGTTTGGATTCAAAAGAACACATCAAAAGCAGAATTATTTCATAATTGCATTAACATTAAACTATTGGCAAAAATTGAAGGAACACAGGCAAGAAATGCTGAGGTTCATTTGCTCTAATTTACCAAGTTTCAGCTTTTAAAATTGTAGTCGCATCTTTACAAAATTAATTTGCATCCCATTTATCAGTTTAATTACCTTAGTAAGGCACTTATGTTTACTTAATAGTTACTGTAATTTTACCTTCAAATGTTATTAGTTTGTATAAACCATATGTCACTTATGTCCTTATTAAGCGATGTAAATAAATGATAATGTACTGCAAAATCTTTTTCCATGAAAAATTGACACCAATAAACAAAACGTATATTCTTTCGAATCCCCTGTATTCTACAAGTTTCATTTTTGATTAAGTGAATTAGGCACACTAACATAATTGGATGTTTTAGGAAACATAAAGTTTATATGATTAAAAGCAGCAAGGATAATTCCAACATTTTACTTTGAAATAAAATGGGATACAAAATATTCTGTAAAAACATATCTTTAAATATACTAATTAAGGTTTCTTAATAAGTTAATTTTTAAAATAGTAACTTGTACTGTAACTTTATTGAAGATAAAGAGAAAATATGGATCTACAGCTAGATTTATAAAAGACTGAGCAAAAACCATTAAAGTGTAACCAATTTCTAAACAAACAGAAACTATAATCAAAAAAAGTTTTGTATTTAAAATTACATTTTTGTTTGCAATCTTACAAAAAAAAAAATTGTTTGAAACATAAAATCTCAAAATAAAAAAGGAAAAATAACTGACTTTAATGATAACTGGCCAATAACTTGTACTAGCATATTCTTTAAAACTAATGTTCTCTATTTCTTTTAACTTATACACTTGAAAAAATCTTATTTTAATCAATTTTTTTGCTATGTTTTTTGCATTCAAATAAATATAGGTAATACAGCAGATATCATTATTTCAATAGATGTACCTTAAAGGCAAATTATTAAATTATATACATTCAACCACAAAAAAATGCTTTACAGTTCTTAAACTAATAATCTTAATAGATACCATATCTAGCTTTACAAACAAAATTTTTGTGGAAACTACAATGATCATTTTATTTTGCACTCACCCCAGACATCTGACTTAGTTGAGAATTTATTGTAAGCTAATCCCTCTGGGGCAGTCCACTTGATTGGAAATTTAGCACCAGCGTGGGCAGTGTAGGTGTCGTCTCGCATCAAACGAGCAAGACCAAAATCAGCGACCTTCACAAGGTGACCGTCGCCAACAAGGCAGTTTCTGGCAGCCAAGTCTCTGTAGAAGAAAAAAAAATTATGGATTAGTATTCCTATTTGATAAGAATAATAGAACAAAATAATTGTTGGAAATTAGTTTTTAACCCTCTGAAAGATACAGACTATAAACCCGTCACCTGAGAGTTCTAGCAATAAACATAGTTTTTAAAAATTAATGCGCTTTATAATCTTACTAAATTTCAAAGTTTAAGGAATCATTTAATATCATCTGCTAAAGAAATATAATTTTTAAAAATTTAAAGAATTTGAAGTTTAAATTTAAAATTTACATTTATGCAGGGAAAACAAGTTTACACCTCAGCCAATTTGCTTATCTTTTAGAGCAGGGGTTCCCAACCGGTGGTATGCGTACCACTGGGGGTACGCGGGAAAATTTCAGGTGTACGCATAAGTGATGCGAGCAACATGATGCTATTAATAGCTTATGTACGCATGATCAGTGAGCACGCAAACATATTACTCCTTATTTTAAACATTAACATTATTTGAAAGAGAAATCTTTAATTAACTTCTAGATCGAATGTAAAACCTAGTACCCTTTAATCTTCCGGCAAGCTCTGCTATTTTTGACGCCATTTGTTACGAGTTACTTGTGTGAGAGCAGATTTTCTGAACTCTTATGCATAAAAAATTAACCTAGAAGCAGAATAAGTTTTGAAGAGGACTTAAGAATGAAGATAAGTTCCATTACTCCTAATGTTGATATTTTAATCACAGGAAAACAACACACTAAAGACTATAAAAGTATATTTTGTATGATGATTAATTTTTTGCTGAGTTTGTACTATTTTTTTATTTGTATGTTTTTAGGCCTAATAAATATTTTTTTTCCTTTATTTTGTTATCTTTTATATTGTAAGCAGGTTATAAATAAACAAATATCTAACCATTAAATATGAAGTTTTATGGGGAATTTAATTCAACAAGAATTTAAACATTTTTTGAAGAGTAAATATTATACGTTTATTAAGATATTTAAGTCTGGTGGTACGCCAAAATTTCTCAAAAAGTCAAGTGGTACGCAGGTGCAAAAAGGTTAGGAACCCCTGTCTCCTCCCCATCCATTAAGGATTATTCAGCTGCCTTTAGCTTTAACACTACTATGTATATGAAGCAAAAAATAAAAGCTATAATAAATGTTATTTTCTATTGGTCAACCATTTTTATAGCCATTTTCATAGCCCATTTTCACCAACCATAGCCCAAACTACAAAAGCTACAAACAAGTGTCATACGTCAAACAACTCAGCGCATTGAAACTAGAAGTCATGGAAAATTTTAGAAAAAAGTTCAAATTTAAAGTATGTACTTCAATTATTAAAAAAAATTAATACCCATTTAAAAAAAGCATAAAAGGATATTTTTAATGGAATTAAAATAAAATTGAGATACCATGTCATAATATATTATAATCAGATTCTTTGATGGTTAAATTTTTTTCTTAAACACTTTATTTACACATTAATGCCCTATTTTTTTATTCTAAAAAAAACTAATTTTTCCTTTACATCCAATCATTAAGTAATAAATACTGACTTCATAATAGTAATTATTCCTTCTGGCAAACCTAAATTTGAATTATTAATTTAAGAGACAATTATTACGAAGAAAATTCTTCATAAAAATAGTTTAAGAGGGACTATCAGTCCCATAGAGCTAATGCATTAGTTTTGAAATCACAAATTTTGCAGAAGAATTGCTTTGTCATGTTCCCCCATTTTCACCAGGTATGGGAATCATCATACCATCAATTTAAAACAAAATTGAAAAGAAAATTAAATATGGTTATTTAATTATTGATTGATAAAGTTTTAAAATACTGTGGCCATTTGCTGTATAGTTTTGGAATTTTAAAACTTCAAAAATATATAATTAAATAACTAGATAACATTTACGCTTCAAATTTGTTTCATTTCGATGTTATGTTGATTCCAAATACCTGAGGAAAATTAGCTAACATGGCAAAGCAATACTTCTATGGAAGTTGTGATTCCAAAACTAATGCATTTGCTCTAATTGACTGACAATCTCTCTAAAAAGGTAAAATTTCTAGTTTTTGCCTTAACCTTAAAAATGTAATTAACATCCCTTCTAAAGTCAGTCTTCAGTTGTCAACAAAAAAATGTTGGTGTCGTGTCCATAGGGAGAACAAAAGATATTCATGAGTGAGAAAAACACAGCCATCAATCTCTTTGATGTTGTCGGATTGATGTCAAAGGGGGACAATTCCCCAAGTTGAGCCAAGTATTTTAAAATGGGGGACAGTCAAAAATATGTTAATAGTGTTAGTGGGAACATCATCACAGTTACTGCAGAGACTGTAAGTTCTATTGCCATCTAACAGGATTTTCATTTCTCGATAGTGACCAGTTCAAAAGGCGGGTGATAGTTTTGGTAAGGTCTCTAGTTAATAGTGTTAGTGGAACATCATCACAGTTACTGCAGACTGTAATCTATTGCCATCTAACAGGATTTTCATTTCTCGATATGACCATTCAAAGGCGGGTGATAGTTTTGTAAGGTCTCTAGTAATAGTTTTAGTGACATCACAGTTACTGCGAGACTGTAGTTCTATTGCCATCTAACAGGATTTCATTTCTCGATAGTGACCAGTTCAAAAGGCGGGTGATAGTTTTGGTAAGGTCTCTGTGTTAGAGACCATACCAAAACCACCACCTGCTTTGAACTGGTCACTCGAGGTATGAAACACAAAATGTTACCTGTGAATAAAGCACCGGTCTTCCAAGTATGACATAGCAGATGAGATTTGAGTGGCCATGTGCATCAATATGATGGCATTTATGTTGTCCCGAGTTGTACTGCGGAGGAAATCAAGCAGGTTTCCATGCTGCATAAACTCAGTGATGATGTAAAAGGGAGGTTCTCGAGTGCACACACCTACAAGTCATTGAAATAAGGTTAAGTTAGGTTAAATTATTGTCACACTAGAGCTACACGAGGGATATCAGCGACACGTTTTGTAATTTCTTTGTAATCTTTTGTTAATTTTTAACAATGACCAATGAGTTTCTGCAGTACTCTAAAAAAGGAAATCTCCTGATAGTTGTTAACCATCTAAAATAATTTATTAGATTCTGATATAATGGAATTATTATAATAGAATAAAAGGATTGTTGACAATCTTAGATGTTCTGTCATATTAAACAGCAAAGCAAGTTAAAAATTATTTAAAGAGAAATAACGTTTAACCCTTTCAGTCCCAGTGATGCCATTTGGCATCATCATGTTTCTGATCATAATTAAAAAAAAAAATAATACGGCTGACATTTATTTGGATTAATAAAAAATATTTTCTAATAGAAAAAAGTTTGAAGAATTGAATGATGTGCTTTTTGATATCATAAATGGCTATACACGATCAGAAAAAAATTCTAAAATGATGATGCCAAATTGTCATTTGGACTGAAAGGGTTAAGGCACCTGACACAGTTTTATAATTAAGGGATGCTTTAGATGCATTTAAAAAACTTTTACAGGGAATCTGGTGCAATGCAGCAATTAAAGTACATTTGTAGAGCCAGTATTGAATTCGCTTTTTTGAATCTTAATAACTAAAATTTTTAGAAAACAAATTTCTTTATAAATTTTATTTATCAGGAAATATAATGAAATGCATAAATGAAAAACAAACAATAATAATAGTGCCAATATATGGAAAATATAAAATGCTTTCATTAATACTAGGTTGGAAAGAAAAAAGCTTGGAATAAGTGTCTTACCCAAAAGTTGAACAAGATTAGGATGCTTCATTTCTTTCATAATTGATGCTTCTTCCAAAAAATCTTTTAAAGCCATAGTATCTTCCTATGAATATGATTATCAATGCATGTTAATAAGCTTACATTAAATTGTAAAACTAAAAACACTACATCAAATCTTATTTATATGTAAATAAAATTTTGTTAAAATTAAATCTATAAATATATCTTAGTACATGCAATGTACTTGATTGGAATTACTTGGTACTAAGTATGTATGGATATAACTGCAGATTTCAACAGAAAGGGAATTGGTAGTAATAGTATTAGATTGCTTAAGGATAATTCTTTATTGAAATCAAAAGCATTGTTAGTAAAAAATTTTTGTATTAATGGAATACAGCTTTTTCTTAGATTTTAAGTTGTTTGCAGATACAGTTATGCTCTTAAGAGGGATTGTCAGTCCCATAGAGCTAATGCATTAGTTTTCTAATCATAACTTCCTCACAAGTATTGCTTTGCCATGTTAGCCCTTTTGTCCCAGGTTTGAGAATGAACATAACATCGAAATGAAATAAATTTTGAAACGAAACTGTTATCTAGTTATTAAATTATATATTTTTGAAGTTTTAAAATGCCACAAATTACAGCAGATGGCGACACTATTTTAAAACTTTATCAATTAATAATAAAATAACCGGATGTTATTTTCTTTTCAATTTTGTTTTAAATTGATGTTATGATGATTCCCATACCTGGTGAAAATGGGATAACATGGCAAAGCAATTCTTTTGCAAAAATTATGATTTCAAAACTAATGCATTAGCTCTATGGGACTGACAGTCCCTCTTAAACACCTATAGCAAACATTAACGTTTCAGACAATAGGCAGGGCTTTTGGTAGCATGAGAAGAATATGTGGATTAAGGTGAATACTTTTAATAGTCCAAGATCACACTCTTGAGCTCTACACTGTTGGGTCACTAAAGAAACTAACTCTAGAAATCTAAGAATTCTCTGATGCATAAAATTTCTATGCAAAACTGTCTGAATAATAAATTTACAAAATTTTACTCTAAAATTTGGGGCATTCTAAATCACTTCTTTTGATATTGCATTTAAAGCAAACACATTTGAAGAAAACATTAGTATGAAATTGAATTTGATCCAAAGATGTTTCATAAAGTACTCTAAAAAGAACTAAAAATAAAATTGACAAAATATGTAATAAGAAATTATTATTATTGAATGACTAAATAATAAACAAATAAATCACAGGTAAAATAATAAAACTAGGCAACAACACTTTATTATGTTGCTTCAAGAAAAAGTCAACAATATACATCCTTATATTCCATAATTCAAAAAGTTCATTTTTGTATCTAAAACTTTAAGTAGCACCTTTGATTTGCTAGTCACCTAATTATAGTACGTTGCAGCCCAAACCAAATTAAATTTTCTTTGCAACACTCATATTTTACTAAATTTGTAGTACTAATTCACCTAATTGTAGTACTAAAGCACAAAATAATAAATAACCAAATTACATGAATCCTATTTAAAACAAAATCCTGATATATCACAAATCATCAAACAATCCTTACCTTAAGTGTCTTAACAGCAACCGTCATATTATATCGTTTCCAAACGGCCTCATAGACGTCTCCATACTGTCCTCCCCCCAATCTATGCTTCATGACTATATCTGTACGTTCAATTTCCCATTCGTCTGGTTCGGGACTCAGAGCAAATACTGTAGGCTTGTTCCTTTTAGGGGCTGGGTACAACAGAACTGTGATTAGGCCATCAGTGTGGAGGGAATGGTGGTGAACTAGTTCGGCAAGGGTGTTGAACGGGCATTCGGATGTGACGAATACCTGCAGGGAAGAAATAGTTATTGTAGGATCTGGATAGAATGATTTAGTAAAATTGAAATGTAAGTAGCTGTTTGGAATAATTTTCTGGGGCCCTATTTTATGAGATTTTATCGACATAATATTTTAAGCTGGGTAAAGAAAATTTTAAGTTGAGTGACATTTTTTAATTAAAACAAAGGTGAAAAATAAGTCTTATATAACTAGCCAGCAATATGCTTTCAATGTAGCATAAAATAAAAACCAAAGATTTATTGTAACTAATTAGCAGAAAAGACAAAACTGAAGAAAATTCCTAATGTTTTTTTCAAATAAATCTTATAAAAGGTCCTTTTTTTATGGCAACTGATATTTTTGTTAAGACTGCCGTGGGCAGGTAAACTGCAGTAATCGCAACAATGAGTTGTACCATTTTTTCTCTGAAATAATTTTCCGGTACGTTTTTTTATTATTAGGGTAATTGAGTGTTTGCAACAATGGTCCAAGTTATTATGGAAGTTACTGCAGTTTACCTGCCCACGGCAGAAGAGTCCTTATGAAGTACTCTGAACAGAAATATAGAAACCAGACATTTAACAAATACAAAATTAAGTAATGAATAATCATTTTAAGTAGCAGGTTCAAATACATTTCCTATTTATTCAGGATATTACTTATTAGTGAAAGCTATTTAATTAATATTGATTGTATGATTATAAAGAACAATGTATGAACACACATGGTAAATTCAAGGAAGAAGTTAGCAGGGATTGATTATCAGAGCCAATAATTATCTTAATGGAATGTGCTTGTATAAACAACTATTTTATACTAAAGTCTTTGAATTTATTGCTAATATATTTAATTTATAATAAATAATTTAACAAACTAACTTTTAAAAAAAAATATTTTTAATTAGTAAAAAAACAAGCCTTGATAATTTTTTCGAGTTTAAATATCAACATGATTTTAATACATATGCAACAAGTTTTAATACGAGTTACACAAATATTGATCTCACAATTAAAAGTAGGTCAGCTTTTTTTTTCCAATTATGACCATTGTAAAATTATATTGCTTTTCATATATTCAGTTATATATATTCAGTTTCACAATTCCTTTAGTATATTAGTCACTATCCTTCCCAGTTTCATTACCATTCTTATCCTTTTAGTTTCATTACCAGTATTATTTACATTAACCCTTCACTGCACCATGTGCATATGTGGCACAGACGTACTTTAGGACATAAAAAGCAATGGTTTTAATTTTCTTGCACTATTTCATACTATTTAGAAATGTTAAAACAATGCTACAAGTAACGAATGAATTAAAAATTCTATTAATATAACCCACCCAAAAATAGGCAAAATAACTTTTAACCTTTTTTTATTTGTTGATTGATTGGGTTAGTTGGTCCTAATTAGCCTATTTTATATACATTGAGTGATTTTTATTTAAAAAAAAATGATTAGTATGTTTGTGTATAATCCTCTTAAACTAGTGTATCTCTAAAAAAAAAAAGTCAGAGTCTAATTTTGTGTGTGGCATTTTTAGTTTAATGCTCTTCAGATAAATCAGTGATTTGGACAGCAAAGTATAAACAAAGATTTTTTAGATGAGATAATTTTTTTAGGATTTTTCAACGATAATTTTCCAAGTAATCTGGCCAATTCATTGAAGATATTAAATCCTAGGTTTTATGCTGAAAAACAAAATCACGCAGTGAAGGGTTAATAGAGTTAATGGTAAAAAGGTCAATACATAAAACAAACCAGCAATTACTCATGAAAGAACTATCAAATATAACACGAGGACACTAACTGCAAGTCACATTTTCCAGTTTTTTTTAAAGTAAAATACTGTTAAACAGCATATTTATTTAACTTGCATATTTAACTGTTCATTAAAGCAAATAAGGTATATACCTGGTTTTGAAATAAAACTTAGTTAGCTCAATAAAAAATGTGACTTTAAAAGAAGAAGTCCTAACCCATTCACTCATACATAAACACAAAGCCAATATTAGGTGATAATTAATTTTGTACTAAACACGTTTTTTAAGAAGAATTTTTTCAAAATTCCCCAAGGCAAAGAGGGGCAAAACGTGGTTTACACACATTTCTTTATATCTCAAAAACAAGGTATTCATATGATTCTTGCTTTATCGTGTTTAACAGATTTCTTCATAATAATAGCATTATGCCATTGTACATTGTTAAAAGCATAAGATTTACAGCAACTTTTCATTTTAAACTTGAAAGAAATTTAGTGTAAATTGAAGAGCTTAGTGGAAGAACGTGCTAAGTGACAAAAAGGTAAAAATGAGAAAATGAGTTTCAAAGTTTTGAGTTTACACTTAAATACGTTTAAAACGGTACTTACAAACGATAAAAAAATATACTTAACTTTAAGTTTTTAAATGAGGGGAAACTTGCTATCTTTAAAGGGTGGAATAATATGTTCATTAATACAAAAATCTCAATTTTTTCAAAAATGTCACTTAGCATGTTCTTCTACTAATCTCTTCAATTGTAAATGGAAATTATAAGCACATAATAGTAATGGGTTTAATTAAAAATAATCTAAATATCTTACACCAAAAACAAACAAGCTTACCTTCCCATCAGAATCCTCGTTGATGCGATAATGATACACCCTCCCCTCATACCGCACCGATATCGACCTCTGGCCAGGACTGCTCTCGCTCTCTCTCACCAAGAAGCTGCCGTTGATGCCACTACTGAGCAGGTATTCAGCTGCGTTACGGCTGATGGGCCCATGGTACCAGGAGTGCTTCTCCAGACTGTTGACTGGGGTGATGTAGTTACTGGGCACCCAACCGACCAGGCCATTCCACGACTGTGCCTCACACCACTCACCAGTTTTGTTGTAAGAGAGGACACGCACTTGTTGTCCTAGAATGAAAGGTTAGGGTGAGGTTGAAAATCGTCACATTAGAGCTACAGGAAGGCTATTGGTCACATTCGTCTAATTTAGAAACACAGTTAGTGATTAAGTAGGCACCCAATGCAACTTTGATAAGGGCGACATCATACATAGCGTCAGAACTTTGAACATATTTAAAGTGCACTCCCTCTACACAGGGTATCATTGTACGACTTTTTGGCTGCACTGGCCATTTTATAAGGCGGCAGTTATTCTGGCAATGCCCTGGTCCGTACGAGGGACATTTTGCATACAAGGCAAGTGCCTTACTGATTAAGCTCCAAATCCTGTCCTAGTGTTACTAGTCAACTGTCCTAGAATGAAGGAATTTTCAGTTTAGTTTTGAATTATCGTCCCACTAGAGCTACACAAGGGCTATTGGCGATGGGGGTCGTATTTTAGAAACACAGTCAAGTGACGAGCCCTGAGTAGGTACCCAACGTAACCGTTAAGGGCAACATCGTACGCAGCGTTAGGACTTTAAAGGATATTTAACGTGCGCTCCCTCCACACGGGGTATTATTCGGGGATTTCTAGAATTGTGGGAAGCTGAAAATGTACATGAGAACACTAGTTGGTATTATTTATGTGTAATTTTAACTTAAGGTATTCTTTTCTCTTGTTTATTCTAAATTTTCTTTTTGGTTCTTGTAGCAGGACTGTCTTAAATGCTTGGGGTCTACTCATAAACCATTTCAAACTTCCCTGACTTTTTCCATAGCAAAAACAGAAATTTCCAGGTATTGCTTTCACAAGTTGATTTGTGTCGCTCAAAAGTTTTGTGACGAAGTAAGGCATAGAAATCAAAGTTCCACATGGTAAAAGTGAAATAAAAATATCTACATGTGCCCTACGTTTATGCCCAGATTCTAAAATTTTCTTATTATGAAAGGTATTTTCATATGGAAAATATCTTATTTTACGAAGGCTGTTATTAAAGTAAGTCAACTACTACTTTACAACAAGTAAAGATTTCAATTCAATAATGGATCAGGTTGAGGTTAACTTAATAAAATAACTTTTTTCAAAATTAATATTTTATTTTACAATGGACTTAACAATTAATTTAATAATTACACCCATATAACAAATAGAACAGATGGATATTTTAAAATCTAAAAATGTTTCCAGGTTTTTTACCCAAAAAGGAAAATTTCCCTGAGTTTTCCAGGTATTCCAGATGAGTAGACACCCTGATCTGTTTTAAAATGCACTAAAAGAATATGTATAAACACTTTCTAATTGGTAAATAAATATTAAAATTTGTATAACTAAAAAAAAATTTCATTGAAGAAAATAAGATCAGTTTTTAAGAAGTGGATGACAGACTATTATCTAAAGCCCCTGCTTACAAAATGTCACAGTCAATAAAAATATCATCAAAAAATGTAATTGAGACTTGTAATTTGAATACTAATTAATGCCAAAAAAAAATTTAAAAAGAAGAAAGATCAACAAAAAGACGGGTCAAAATACAAAAAAATTTTTTTTGCCAAAAGTAATGTACAATACTGCTTGTTTCTCCACCTAATTCCCTTGACGATTAAAGCATTTGTCATATCTGTAAACAAGCTTTGAAATACCCTCTTCAGAAAATGTTGCCGCCAATGATTTGAAGGGAGTTGTGACGGTTTCTTTAAGGTCCACGTCAATTTGGAATCCAAGCCACTATGCTAATCGATAATTCACTTATGTGTGGTACACCTTCGAATTTCCCTAAACACTTGGTCAACTCGCTAAACAATGCTGTATGTAGCGACAGGCTTACTTCCTTGGTCCCCTTCTTCATGAACATCAGTTCGGCCAACTTTAAATATTCAACAGCGTTCAGGAACAACGCCACCACTCATAAATATCCATACACTCGACTCATTCTTTGATTAATTTCTATTGCACTGTTCCCTTTTGCCTGCAACAAACGAAAACCAGCTCGAAAACGCACAACTCCCTCCCAATCATTGGCGGCAACATTTTATGAAAGGGTATTTCAAAGCTTGTTTACAGATATAACAAATGCTTTAATCCTCAAGGTAATTATGTGGATAAATAAGCAGTATTGTACATTACTTTTGGTAAAAAAAAATCTTTTTTGTATTTTGTCTCGTCTTTTTGTTACAGCCAATCGGAGGTTGAAAAAAAACAGCCCTCGTATCACTATCTCTTTTCTACATCTTACATCTACTTCCAGGAAAAGTATAAATCCTAATGACTACCTGGTGGAAGTGGAGAAAGAAAAATGGGGGATGCCCACAAATCGGTTGCAAGTGCACCCCCCTTATTTCATATGCATTTACTAATTTTGCTCATGTCCTAAATAAGTTCATATTAACAAAAATATCAATTTTAATAAGGAGAAGGTAGGATCGTCATGTTGTACTTTTGTATTTCAGAGCTGTTGAACAAACAAAATTGCAACTGATAGTTTGGCTAAATATAAAAATAACTAAAATTATTTTTTAAAAAGTCAAATTGTCCTTGTTTTACTTTGTTTAAAGTGGAAAAAAGCTAAGTAAACAAAAGTAGTGGAGTGATGATATTTAGTGTAATTAGAAATGAGGGGAGAGGCCCAGTGGCTTAGTGGTAGTGCTTCGCATTGCCACGCCACAGGTCCGGGAATCGAATCCCGGATTGGGCGAGGTTGACCTATCCTTTCATCCCTTAAGTGGGTCGATAAAATGGGTACCAAGCATGCTTGGGAACTAAACACTGGGGGTTCCACATGAGGCTGACCACCTTACTGGGACATATGTCTAGCACCCCAGAGCCCTAGGTCACGAAAGCTGAAATGGGCACGGCAGGCCTTGGCCCACTAATGAGCTGTTGCGCTGAGGAGTTTAGTAGAAATGAGGGGACACATGACCCTTTTCTCGAAAAGTGGGGAGATGCATGTGCACCCACACTTCTAGCACTAAAGACTACACCACACATTAATGCATACCTTTCCTAAGCGAAAGCTGGTTTTCCCCTCCAGACTGGAAGTCATAGAGTGCAACAAAGAGGGAAGCATCCTGGTCGTCTTGGGATAGGAGATTTTCTTTGGACATCCATCGAGAGGCCCCCTCCGCCGGAGGAGGCAGGCTTCGGAGGTCATCGGAGATGTCAGGGATTTGGGGCAGGGGGCGACTCTGCAGAAGGGCTTCTAAAAGTATGGGAAATATAAGGTATGAATACCAGAAATATAATGGACCACTAATTTATTAAATATAAAGGTGGAATGAGTAGGAGGCTATAGACTGTCAGATTACAAAGCAAGACTGCTTCCACTACCCCCATGTTTGGTGTTCCAGGAAAAAGTGTGAGGGGAGCTCTTTTTGTATTTTCCTCACCCTACTTGGGTTTGGAGAGCGGTTGCGATTGACCTCACAACAGAGCCTCAAACAAAGTAGGTTTAGAACAGTGACGCTAGCTCATTTCTTGGAAAACCACACAAAGTGGTGAGGGGAGCCAAGCTTGCATTGTAATCGTGCGCTATAACAGGAATTACTGATTTGACTATATAGTGGCCAAATGTAGAGGTGAATATGTAGCCTTAATCTATCAAAAGAATCCTCACAGTGGACTATAGAGTTGCAGAGGCTGCTACGTAGGTGACCCGGATAGGGAAACACAACAATGCACAAGACACTCACAATATGGAACTGGTAACCAACTGGTGTTATCATGTATCAAATTCTATCTCCAATAAAATTCTGTTGAGGAAGTTTTGTGAGATGTCCACAGAAAAACCGCCAGAAAATGGTGTTGCTCATTAATACCAGTATAATCAAGTTAACAACAAAATACAGTAGAATAAAGGTCGAAGTAACTCATCTCCACCATGGGGATCTTTTTGGTAGACTATGGGTTGCAAAGGTCGCTACAACTAGAATGATTGCTACACGAATGCTTATGTCAATTTATTGCTGTGTGTTAAGTGCAACCCAAAAAGAACTCCATGAATACACTTTAAAGCAGTTTTTGTGTCTTTTACAACATGCATGTGTTAGATAGTAAAAATACAGAGAGATGCATTAGATATTAAATAAACGGGTTAGGCTGGGGACCAAAATAAATTGATATATTGGGAATAAAGGTTCCTAGTTTAGTTAATGGCATTTTGGGCGGGGGGAAGGGGGGTGAAAGACCCCTACTGTTTAGTCGCCAAATCCACAACTTAATCTATTTTCTTTGTAATCATTAATTCTTCCTTTTTTTCACTTACATTTTTGGTGCATCTATGATTTAAAGTTAAGGTCTGTTTATTGGTGAGTATGGAAATTTAACGTAGCTAATGTTGCTATGTCTATCAAGTTGTATGAAAATTGAAGTAGAATAGTTTTTTGTGTGTAGTTTTTTTTAGTAGATTGCAGTTTGTTTTCAAATTCAATTTTGTTTTTTATTCCTCACTGTATTTAACTAGACAAATCCAATTAAAAAACACAAATTTTGACATTTAAAAAAAAAATTGACAAGGTGGTGCCCTTGCATTTTAGTTGAACCAATTTAGTGAATTACTGCAAGGTTTGTGTTAAGCCCTAATTAAAAAAAATCTGTTATTTTAGAAGAGTAAAATTTCTTATTTTATGGGTCAACCAAATTATAAAACCAGAAATTTTCCAATCTTTGAAACTTATAGCCAACTGTCCCCCCATCAACAAATTGTTATAATTTATCATAACTGGGGCAATCTGGATTGTGTATATATTCATTCAAACTAACAACAGTAAATTATTATTAAAAGGGGCGTTATAGAAGGCTGGTTCCAAAACATAAATAGATTAATTTCTCCTAGGGAATAATTCGTTGGTTGCTTTTCCTACAAATATAAATATATGTTTCAAATTTTAAGAGCAGTTTGCTTAAAACTCTGTAAAGGACTGTGGGGTTTGATGCTTTTCATAGAAACATTTATATCAAAGCTTAAATTGTGTTTTTAATTGGCAACATGCCAGATGTATGAGGATAAAGTATTAAAACTCCTTGAAAAATAGCTCTAAAATTTTCAAAACAAACTGAGAAACTAATAAATAATTGATAGACTTTTAATGTTTTGAGTATGTATCTCCACCCTCCAGGATTAGGATAATTAATATGATTAAAACTTAATTATAAAGTGTTAGGAGAATATATATTGTATGTAAAATAAATGTATATAATTTAAATAAATAATAAGTAGGTGCTTCTTAAAAGGAGACTTTAAAAAAAAAAACCTAATGTATTTCAAAAAATGCATTGAACTAGAGTTATAGTTACAAATGACCTGCATTATTAAAAATTGAAAAATTAGCTTAAGACCATAAAATTAAGAAAATCATTGTGCTATTTTTCTAGTCTGTAGATGGTGTTCTATTAGTTAGGAGACGTTTTAACAAAATAAATAAACATTTGTGTCGGGAATGCGGTATTTTGTTTGCTTTACACCACTGTTTCCCTAACTTAATCACGGACTTTGGGCCTTAACCTATTATAATCTATGAATATATTTTACACACTATCCGTAAGTATACATAAAAAACAACGTATTTCACTCCAGATCTGAAAGAAATCGTCGGGACGAAGGATAAATCAAAGAAAAGCAGAACTGGGCAAGCATGAGCAAACACAAAGGAACTGTGCCATGTAAAATGTATTGCACATAAACTGACCATTATGCTCGGCAAACACATTCCCAGCAGCTAAAGAAGACCTCGATTCCTTGGAAGATGCTTTGCTTCTTTGGTAATGTTTGGCCGGTTTGCCCCGTGTGCTGCTGACTGAAGATCCGCTACCACAACGGGTGTCTTTGCCCTGCTGAGCACCCATAGCAGAGGCTCGACCAATTCCTTGCGGGCCAGCACCACCCCAGATGGTTTTGTGGAATCGTTTGAATTCTAGTCTGCCATCTTTAGTTTGAATTCCGAAGGAACCTAAAATCATAAATAAAAATACGATTCCAGGAGATGCGAGGCCCTTCTCTGCAGAACTCTGATGTTTATTTCTTTGGTTTTCTTCTCGGGGGCTACGGGTGCAGTTATGGGCGCCCTTGTTTTATGGGTGTGGGAGGAAAACTCGAAAAATCATATGGTTGATGGCAAGGGAATTATCGAAAAAAATAAATTTTAGTTTAAAACTCTGTTCTTAATCATTTAAAACATTGCATTTAAAATTATCCATGCACAAATTTAAATAAAGCTTTTTCTGTACTGTAAGTACCACTACAAATTTGCTTTTCGTTGTTTTTGTTGTTGTTACTAATCCTCCACCAAGTCAGACTAGATCAGAGAATCCGTTGAAAGTTTAAGAAACGCATATGATGAAATGATAGTATAATGATTATTAAACTTAATAACTGGTGTATTTAAACGTTTTTCAAAGCGAACTTTATTATTAGGTCTCATTGAAGATAGATAATATTAACCAAATCGAAAAATAAATATCCAATATTTATTCGAGTTTGGCTGTTTTGGTTTGGTTTGAATAAAATAAAATTGCGGGGACTGCGAAACAGATTTATTTAGAGTCTAAAATTTGTAAGATTGTAAGTTTTTCTCCCTCGTTTTCTCAAGCCAGGGTTTTCTACAAGGTGTATCAACGACACAGACAACATCGCTGAAATGTTAAGGGAGGGGGTAGTAAAATGTTGTTTAAAAAATACAAGAAATAGGGCAATGACCTTGCTGTTAACAAAAATAATATTTTACATCTTTTGAACTTCTAATAAGTTTCTACTACTCTCCCCACTCCCTCACAATATGAACTAATTCTTGAACATCACCAATTCGCTTAACCTAATAATCGATGCCACAATTTGCGTTATAAAACAGCATTTAAAGATTACGTGAATCAAAAAATATTTTTAAAAAAAATCAATTATTGCTTAATCAGGCACTATAGTATTTTTGGACCAACCTTGCTGGGCCTCTGGCTTGTTGTTGGTCGACAATTTTTGTATTTGTATTTATCATTTTTAATAATTTGAAAACCATTGCTTATCCTTTGCATACTCTAGAGTCTAGAATATAACGGTCTAAAATAAAATGGTTTAAATAAAGTAAAACGATTATATAAATATAAAAAATGAATGTAAAACATTATCCCAATTATTTTAGTAAATAACAAAAAAAAAAGTAATCTTGTTTCCTCGCAATTTTTTTGAAAAATTACTGTTAGTTGAAAAAAAATCCATAGAGGGTCTTTTTTTGACATTATGCGATGTTGCATCGCTTTCAGATGGCGCCATTTTGAGCGACCAAAATAAAAAAATAATGTGTTATTTACGTATTTTTATTAAATAACAGTTTTAAAAAATAAATTCTTAAAAATATCAAACAGGGAGCTTTTTTGGGCTCCAGCATCCCCTAAAATGGCGCCTTCTGTATAATTGTTAGGAGGAGGATCCCCCTCCCCCACCATATATTGCTAATGAATTTAAACTATTGTTAATTTATTGCTAGTTTTGAGACAAAATATCAAGAAATCATTTTCATTTAGTTCACTGTAGAGTGAATGTAGTATAATTCTTGGACAACCGGAAACTTTTAAAATATTTCTTTTTACAAAAAAACAGCAATTTACTTGAAGCTTAAAGTAATTTTTTGTAAAAACAAAAATTTTTCTTGCTCGAAAGTTAAATACTTTTTATGGTATCTGTTGCCATATATGTAATAAATAAACGGTACGGTACTGAGGCGGTGTATACATGGTGGAGAGAATCCCCCCCCCCTAAAAAAAAAAGTTCGAAAAATTATCGTAAGCGGCCACATGTGTCCCGAACCTTAGAATCATTGTATAATTAAGTTACAAAAGCATTTCTTTCTTTCATTTTTTTTTTTTGGTTTTCATTTGAGAAAATACCTTACCTATATTTTTTAATTATCAATCACAAGTACATTATTTTTCTTACATGTTTTAATGCAGAAAAAAGGTCCCTATATGACGATTTCTATGCAATCAATAAAAACAAATTTATTGCAGTACAATAAAATGTATTTGTAAATTTTTATCAACATCATATAAAATATAAATTAAGGAATCTTAAAAACAGAAATCTTAAAAACAGTCCATAATAAGTTTCAGTTCATCTTGCACAAATTTTATATACATTTTAAAAGGGTTACTCTCCAGATCACGCCCAATATCATCAGTGCAAAACAACACGATTTTCTATCTGAAATAAATAAATATAAATATAAAACATTTTCGCGCGATATTCATGGCTTTTGTAGTGCTGCCATCTACAAGAGAGGTATTATTCTACAAATTTTAATAGATAAACAAGTAGGTTTGTAACAGAATCTGTCACTTAACTCGCTTCCACATATTTGTGTTTAACAGGAAAAAACGCCGCCAAACACAACATTAATTCTATATTTAACATTTACAAGCTAAATTTGGCTAGTTTCATTTATTTTATTTCGAAAATTCAATAATTATTACTTATCGTTTGCAAAAATTAATTTATATTTTAAAGAATAAATATGTCATATTCCTCGCTTTTAAATAGAATGAAAACATTTCATATCACCATACAAGGATTCCGTAGTGAAATATATTTGACGTCATTTCAAACTGATCGATGTTGCAAAAATAAATTTATTTTAATTTATTGTCTAAAAGAATTAAAGTTTCTCGAGCGATTGTTGCGAATGGCAAATGTGATTTAATTCTAATAAAAACAGGGCCTTTAGCTATTTGTAATTCAAACTTTTAAACGCCAAAATTAACTATTTTCATTAATCTACTTTCTCAGATTTAATAATTCGACTTTATCGTTTGCTAAATTTGTTTAAGTTCGAAGAATAATGATGTAATCTTTTTTAATAAATATTTTTGTCGCCACAATTTCCCATTTACATTTCTTTCGAAAATTCACTTATTTATAATTTGTTAAATTAATTTACAGTTCAAAAAATTTATAATTTGTACAATTGATGCTTTAAAAATAAAAGCGAAACTTAGCATATTTTTTTTTATGTTAAGTTAGAATTCTCTATGCATCTTTCTACATACATATATATAGAACCATTAAAAGAAATCTATTGTGATAATACAACAATCCAAACCGAATTATATCACATAAATAAATATTTTTTCAAAAGTGTATTTTTAATTTAACAAAAGTTTCTCGTACGTTTAACGAAATGGCAACAGTGAAAATATTGAATAAAAATGGAATTTGCATGTTATTTCAATGTAGATTAAATTTTTAGTTATTTAAATTTTAAATAAGCTTCTAGTTTAAATTTTTTAATGAAATTTGGCATGTAGCCTAATCTGATTTTTTGCTTCAAAATGACGTATCCCACTTGTCTGTGGGACTTGTGGATGACAACAGTGAAAATATTGAATAAAAATGGAATTTGCATGTTATTTCAATGTAGATAAAAAAAATTTAGTTATTTAAATTTTAAATAAACTTCTAATTTAAATTTTTTAATGAAATTTGGAATGTAGCCTATTGATTTTGCTTTAAAATGACGTATCCACTTGTCTGTGGACTTGTGGTTCTTTCTGTGAAAGTGGTGACAGACAGACGACGGACAGACAGACGGACTGAACGATTATAAACCTTCCACTTTTACGTTATAACGTAGTGTGAAGCTAAACTGAGTCTCACGTTTTCTTTATACTTGATATTTTTTTACACTCACAAGCCAAGTAAATTAGCTGTGAAAGTGGGTGACAGACAGACGGACGGACAGACAGACGGACTGAACGATTATAAAACCTTCCACTTTTTACGTTATAAACGTAGTGTGGAAGCTAAAACTGAGTCTCACGTTTTCTTTATAACTTGATATTTTTTTACACTCACCAAGCCCAAGTAAAAATTAGCAAACTATTACTAACTAGGGGGCACGCCCCCTTCTCGCTATCGCTCGCCAAGCCCGGGAACTGCTTGCGCAGTTCCCTTTGGATGGCTTCGCGATCCAGGCTCGCTTCGCTCGCTCACCGTTCATTGAAATATTTTAGTCTAGCCACAAGGGTTAACCTTGAGGAACATGTCCGGCAATTTTTTCGCAAAATATGGTAACCCCGCCAAATTATTATGGCAGCCATTGGCTACGAAAATCGCAACGGATCGTATTTTAAACGAATAATTATCAAATAGTTAAGTTTTTTTTCTATGTATTCTGTTTGTATTAGAGAATTTATTTTGCTACTTTCTTTATAAGTTGATCCTGTCCATTTCTTTCATCGCAAAGAATTCTTAAATCGTATAAATATATTTAAAATGATAAATACTATTAATCATTAATTATTAATAGAACTCATTTCCTAAATTATTTTTTGTGCACATTGTTTTGAACTTGCAGAAAACTGTTGAGTTCTGATTTTCTTATTTTTAAATATCGCTACGATCTACGATCGCAAATGCCACGATAATTTTGAATAAGGAAATCTTTCATATTCTCTCAGCAGACATTTTCAGTTTTGAGCAGCATTTTATGTAACTATTTGTTGTCATTTCACAGACTTGGCAAACGCTCGGTTTGTTGTCATTTTGACTTGGCGACATTTTTCGACTGGCGCCAAATCCGGACATGGTCCTTTAGGTTAACTGCCTTTAATATCCTTTTAAAATAAAATAATTATAAATTGATGCTTATAAATTAATGGTTATTATTGCGAAAATATTTCGCTGCTCGACTAACATCCATTTGTAAATAAATTGGAAACTGTGGCAGCCATCAACGTTTAGAAACTATATTTAAAAACAATTTGAATGTTTCCTTTTTTATTAACAATAGTGTTTGGTAGTTCAGTCGATCGAAATTATAATTTAAATTTTCAAACATTAAACGTCCCTAATATTACGCATGTTAAAATTTAAACTTACTGATTCCATCCTAAAGTTGTTGGTTTTTTTAAAAAACTAATAACGAATCTTATATAACACTTAGAGTATATCAAAATCAACTTATCTTTACCTTAGGCGGCATAATATTTATAGTTATTTTTCCCTATTTCAAGCCATTTCTGAAGAAACACTTTTTTGTTGTTTTCAGTCGGCCATTTTGAAATTAGTAGTATTTTTGTTCATTTTGATTGTTGCCATTCCAGAGATAGAAATATAAGGAAATTTGGGTGCCGTATAAGAGTATTATATATATAGATAGATAATGTATTAAATTCATTTCATTTACGCCAAAATCTGTTATAATACCTCAAGTTTTAGCTACTGATCACGATACAATACATTGCAAATTTAATTAGAAATATTTTAAAATTAAATATAGATTATAGTAGAACTCCAGTTATCCGAAGTAATTGGGATCTAACCACATTCGGATAATTCGAAATTCAGATATTTGGAAAATCAGAAAATGTATAATCAATCGATGGCCTTTTTATATGACACTTAGTACCTAATATAAAAGCAGGTACAGTTAGTACTACCGTTTATATGTCAATTATAAACGTTTATACCTGGTCTATCTGTTGCTGTTTGTCTATGTTAGATGTCATCCAAAAAAATTACTAGGCAACGTGACAGATAGGCAGGGTTAATCGGGAACGCTTGGGATAAATTGGTGTTGTACTGTATTTGAATATATATTTTTGTTTAGTTGTGATAAAATAATAGGGTAACTTCGATACTTTATTAGTGAGTACGAAGCAGAGAGAGAAACATTACGAAAACTTTAGAAATGCTTTCTCTTATAAAATATCATGTTAATAGTTTTACTTACATTTTAATAGCATGAGCATTTTTAAATTGTGGTCTGAAAATTTCAATAATCTGTCGTGTTTAGAATGAGCTATTGCTGAAAATGATGGCTGATGTACAGTGCTGCAAAAGAAAAATAACGAATATAATCTATCCGTCGCACTGCATAAATAGGTAATACACACTTAGACGTTGTACATTGAGCAAGGTCATGGCAAGCAGCCCCTCGTTTTCAGCGAGATCAAGGCTCGCCATATTCAGCAATATACACAAACAAACTAACTGGCAGTGTATACGCGATGGCTAGAAAGTGAAACATGTTATCCGGAAAAGGGGGTGTAGAGGGAGAGGGGCGGAGGGATATGGGCGGGGAGAAGACTATGAGACCTTCCCAAATTTGAGAAAACTCTGGCATGTTGCATGCTGGATGAATGCTGGATCTCGCTGGCATTCATCCAACATGCCAGAGTTTTCCCAAATTTGGACAATTTCCACCAAATAAATTATTTGCGCCAATAATTACGTTATTGTTTTTTTCACTCTCATGTTTCTTGCGCAAAGTCGAAGATATTTTCTGAATACATCCTAACTATTATCCATTAATTTAAAAATTTGCTTTTGACAAGTTTTCCAATGTTGAATATTTTAGTATTTTTAATTTGAAAATTTGTGCTACTTTCCTGCGCATGGCGTCATCTGATGTCTGTCTCTTGCCTGTGGCTGACTTAAAAAATATGAAGAAATTTATATCCCTCTAAGAGATAAGCATATTGGCTGAAGTGTAAACTTGTTTTCACTGCACGAGTTTTAAATTTAAATTTATATCTGAAATGTAATTTTTCTTAAATTTTTTCCAAACACATATTTCTGTAGTAGATGGTTATAAATAGCTCCTCCATGTTTTAAATTTTAAAATTTAATAAAATTATTAAATTTATATATCTTTTTAAATTACGCGTGTTGCTGGAAAACCTGACAGTCAGGTGGCGGGTTTTACGTCTCGTTTTCTTACGTATCCATCAGAGGGACATGTAAGAAAACGAGATACATTTTCATAGTTGAGAAGATCTCATACTTACTCCAAAATATGTTTCCATCCTATTTTCTTAAAAGTTGAAGTCATCAAATGCTTGAAAACCATTATCACTTCTTGGTCGACGATTTTGCAATGTGTAAAATTTAAATTATTTCTAAGAGTATCTTCTTTAATCATAACTGGATGATACCAAAATACATTACTCAGCATTGAAAAAAGAATAGTTAGTATAATAAACATAATTTTTTCTGCTTTATTTTTAAATAGGTAAACTTTAAAGTTTTTATAAGTTCTTATTTTAAATTTAGCTTCAGAAAACGTTTAACATAAATCTTATTTAATTGCAGTTCTTCGAAACAGCTTTAGGTATATACCGACATTTTTTTAAAAGTCATTTTAACCATTGGCGACTTATATAAATACACAAACATTAAAAAAATATACTTCTAAGTTTGAATCAAAATTTGTTTTGATCATGAGAGGTTTTAAGGAAGTAAATTTTTGAATCATTTCAGCAAAAGTTTAGTCGTCCACGTTCCTTAAATAAAATGTGTTAAATTATACAATATGAAATTTGAAAATTTTATTTATTCATCAAAGATTATGTATTACTTTTTTATGTTAGAATTATTTCATATTGGAAGTTGAAATTTTAAAGTTTAAATTTATATTTATATTTCACAAATTTTCCTATCAATAATAGTGGCTTTAGTGATTACACAACAGTAGATTTTTATATAAGTATCATAAACGTTAAATCTATTCTTTTTAATCTTGTGCAAGAAATCAAACTCACATTCAAATCAATAATAGCAAATCACGCTTTTAAGGGGCCAAGGGGAAGGGGAGAACGGGGAAGTCGCTAAAAGGTCTTCTTTCTGTGTGAATCCAATTTGGAAAAATAACTTTCGAAGGTGAATTGATATATTCTAGTTACTTATACTTATATTGAATCACTTCAGATGAATTAAATAATTTTGCAAATTGTTTTTTATATACAAAATGTAGCTGGTTTAAATGTCTATATAATTCTGTTTTTTTAGATGTGTTCAAATCTGTTATAGAAATATTAAACATAAAAATAAAAAAAAATAGTCGAACCAATTTCAAAAAGTAGAATTATAGAAACATTTGTCATATAAAGAACCGTTTGTAAAAATAATTAAAATACAGCGGGAGAAATGAGAAATTAGTCTTTATTTTACCCCATTGATGGAGCAGAAAAGGAAGAAGCCGCTTTTCCAATGTTTATGATACGTTACACTTACATGTTTCACTTGAAAATATCTAGCACGAAAAGCGAGCACGTTTTTTTTTAAACATAACTTCACTTTCTTTAAGTCTGATTTTAAGTGCTCCCTACGTTTGTTCTATTTTCGAGAGGCCGCATTGACAAGGAATGTTGTAAATAGCCCAGCCATTAAAAGTATCAATGTCAGATTGGAAAACTTTAATTTGTCAGTAGGAGAGAAAACAACTTTAAATGGAAACTTTTAAAAAATGTTTCCAATAATATTACTGATTTGAAGATAATTTGTAATAGCAATTAATTTTCAGCAGCGTTGGGATTGACATCAGTTTTGTTTTTAAGTATTTTAGTTATCGTGTCAATGATGTAAGGATTATATCTTCTGTCCTTAACAATGACTGTGTCCTATAAGAGCTCAGAATTTAAACATTCATCAGTAGGGCAAATATTCAATGCACGGTTGGTTAAAAAAAAGTAAAATGCTGCTATATTTTTTTGGTTTAAATTCAATTTCAAGTCAACTTCAGTTGTGAATTAAATGTTAGGATCAGGAGAATTTATTGTTTTCAGGATGTGATTAACATGAAAAAGAGTGATTGGAGTATTTTTTATAACACACTCTGCAAAATCAAGGAGTATCAACGTAACGCATCAAAAATGGGACGTTAAATATGGAAAACAGTTTAATGTCAAAGGACTTGATTTTTACGAAGTCTAACATATTTTTAAAAACTGAAATAGTTAATTCTTCTATGTCCAATTTCTCACCAATTTCTAAAAGCACCATAGCAATAGAATAATTTGTCTCTTCTCTTTTTTTCCTACTCACGCATTCTCTTCCTCCAATCTAACCACCCCTTTCCGGATATCATGATTCGCTTACTGTCACTCAGCTATATTTGTTTTCAGTCAGATTTGCATATTACCATTTGATGAAAATGATCTCGGTTCCTGACGAAACATGTGTCAATATTTTAATAAATAAAACTTTTTGTGCCAATAATCAAAGTTTTTTATTCATTTAATATTGTAGTGTTCCTTCATGTTATGTTACCCTGTATAATTAATCTACATACTTGTATATTTCATGTAAATATTAGTAACCCATGTCTATAATTATTTTTTTTATCCGGGAGACATTTGACAACCTTGAAGCAAAATGGAAGTTAGGAATTATGATATATTGTTTGCACGATAATATTGCTAAAAATTGTCACATTTGTGGAAAAGCAATGAAAAGATGACCAAATTTGCTACCAACTTTTGATACTTCTGCCCCGTAAATGTCATTTAATTTATAAAGTTTTAAGGTAGCGGATCATTTTCCAACAGATTTCTAAATTTTTACAAATTTTAGTTTTATAGCAAACTGTTTTTTTATGCATTTTTTTCAATTTAAGTTTCACATATTTATTTAAATATGAATAAAATAATAAAACAACTTATTTCACCTTATATATTTTATTAAATTTTGTTACATTTTCTTTTCACAAATACACCAAAAGTTAACATTTATGCACAACTGTGGGTAATAGTTATAACACAATTTGGACGACTTTTTAAAAAGATTTCAAAAATTTTTGTTTCCTCAAAAACTCTTAAGTTGAATGTACGACCTTTATTTTAAAAAATGTATATTTCTCAGCACAGGTATTTTTTTTTAATTTAGAAAAAAACGTCTCCCAAACTTAATCTTAACTTCTCAATGTACTTGTACACAAATAGATGATCAATTTAAACACGTTCTTCTCTTTGATCCAAAAGGCCAGTTGAGGTCAGATGAAAGCTGTTGAACAGTTTCTGCATTTCAGACACATTCTTATTAGAAAGTGGCACGTGATTCAACTTGTTACCTTGGAGATCGTCTTTGTTCGGACTTGAACTTGTACCCCCTTGCATCAACTTTTCCAATCCATTATTAGCGATATTCGGATTGTTTTCTAAATCACTGGTGGCTGTAATTCCAGTTGTTAATTCAGCTGTAATTCCAGTTGTTAATTCAGTTGTAATTCCTGGAATTGAACTTGAATCTTTTTTCGCCAAATTTTGCAATTCTTTTTCATTTTCAAGTTTTGTACTGTTTTTCAAATAACTGGTTATGGTTATTATCGTTGTTAATTCCGCAGAAATTCCTGGAATTGAACTTGCATGTGCCAAATTTACCAATCCAGTTTTATTGGTGAATGTCGTATTGTGAAAGTCGTTGAGCAATTCGTGTATTTCAGACATTTCCAACACATTGTTAGAGAGTGGGATATGATTGAACTTGGAACCCTGAAGATCGTCTTTGTTCGGACTTACGCTTGCCTCCCCTTGCATTAACTTTTCCAACAAATTTTTATTTGCGACTTTCGTATTGTTTTCCATATCACTGGCAGCGGTCATTTCAGTTGTTGTTTCAGCAGTAATCCCCGGAATTGAGATTGAATCAAATTGTGACAGATTTTGAAAACCTATATTATTTTTGACTGTCTTATTGTTTTCCAAATCACTGTTAATGCTAATTGCAGTAGTGAATTCAGTAGTGCTCCTTGGCATTGAATTTTCATCTTTTTCCGCCAACTTTTGTGATTCAATTTCATTGGTGATTGTTTTACTGTTTTTCGAACCATCTTTAATAATTATTCCGTTTTTTAAATCTCCGGTAATCCCTTGAATTGAACTTTCATCTTTTTGAGCTAAATTTTGAAATTCAGTTTTATTGGTGGCTGTTGTACCATTTCCCAAACCATTTTCACTAGTCATTTCCGTTGTAAATTCAGCAGTCACCATTGTATTCGTCATAAATGTGGGGTCTTCTTCAATAAAATGTTCAGGCGATCCTGTACTATAGTTGTTAGCCCAGCTTGAAAAGACAGTCAGAAAAAGCAAATCCTTGGGTTTATTTGAATCAGAGTTTGAAACATTGTTATCTGGATCGGTCCCATTTTGTCCATTTGCTTTTATTGGTTCAGGGGAATGTACTTCATTGAGATAAAGTAAATCTGGGTTAGTTAAATTTGAATTATTCGAGTCTCTTTCGGAGTTTTGAATGTCAAAATAATGAGATAACACAAATCTTGTATATTCATCCATAATTGTTTCCTTGCTTTTTGCTTCTTCGGTAGCTAAGGTTTCATTTTCATTATTGTTTTTTACCAGTAGCAATATATACTGATTAGCAGTGACATTTTTCTGACCAGCCACATCTTTATCATCTTGTTTGGTGCTAACTGTTGAATATTCCAATACATTATTGTTTGAAGTTAGTTCGAGAGAAACTGATTTCTTGTTTGGGGAATGGATGTCTTCATTCGTTGCTGTTTGGTGTTCTTGGGCCTCTTCTTGGTGATGATTAATCTTTCCAATTATTACATTCGCGGTTGAACTTTCCTTAATGATTTTCGAAACTGACTTAGTTGCTTCTTCCACTACATCTTCAACTGAGTTAGTTCCGGTTATATTTGAATGATTTTTAAGTTGACTTGAACTAAGAAGTAATGGAAGCAAGTATATAAAGTTATAGTTCGTTTGCATGAATGGTATGCCAGGAAGACTTTTGTTTCTTTCAGTTGTAGAAAAAGTTGACTGAGTTTCATTCGATGAAGCCTTTTTTACTATTTGACTTGATGAGCTTTCTTTTCGCTCAACTCGTTTTTTTCTTGATAGTTTTACTTCAGAGTTATGATTAACTGTCGAGGAAAGCAGATTTTGAACAAATAATGGAATTGCATCGTTTTGACTGGATATTATTTTGATATTATTTTCTTTAACTCCAAATTTTATATCTGTGACAGGACTCGAAGTTCCAGTTTCTTGATTTGACTTTCCCGTGCCGTTCAGTCCTGTTTCTCCCTTCACAGATTCTCCCAATGTTGAACTTTCATAACTTTGCTTTGATCTTATTTCAACTGGAACTAAATTTTGAGCTGCGGCTGTCGGTAAAGTTAGAAATGTAGTAGTAGTGAACATATTATCTTTAAAAACTGCATTTTCTTTTGAAACAAACACATTTTTTCCTTGGTTAGAATTTATATCTTTTACTGGATCTAAAATCTTTTTCTGGACAGATTGAACTTCGTTGCGGTAATCCTTTGCTTGAGATTTATCAGATTCCACAATATTATCGTTATTATTCTCTAAAGCATGTTTTGCAATTGGTTTACCTGTAGATGGGCTTGTAAGATGACTAAACAAAAAGTTTTCGGTACCATGTTTGGCAGTTTCTGGCGAAAAAGCAGCCGTTGTAATGTCTTTTCCGTTAGCCGTGGTTGTAACTTCTTTTCCCCCACCAGTTGTTGAACTAATTGCATTCTTACTCTGTTTCGTCAAATCCGTTCCTTGAGAATCCGTTGGATGCTGAGTAGTACTGGAGTATTCATAAGTTGCATCGGAATTAGTTGTAGCAGGATTCGAAATAGTACTGGTTTTCGTAATTCCAAGACTTAATGTCGAACTTGCATGATCGGTTACCGACGTCACAGAAAATAAATTTCGCTTTTTTCCAATAAAATGCTCAGAACTTGGATCTTCTTTCTGATGCAACGAAGAAATCGAATTTTCCTTCTTTGAACCCAGCACTTCATATTCACCAGAAGAGTTATTATCCTTGACTATAGGAACTGCGAAGGAGAAACTTTGTTGTAACGCAAATATAGCAATTACTAAAACACAAAACTTATGTTCAGCCATTTTTACTCAATTTGGAAAATCTAACTTTTTCAAAATTCCAGAACTATAACGGTTCTCGTGTTACCTTGGCAATGCAATTGGTCACGGATGGAAATAAAAGTTGTAGTTATTCAATTATATTTTAGAATAATTTTTTTTGTAAAGTATTTTTTTCGGTAATTTATAAAAACTATTTAAAATATAAAAATATTTAAATGCGTAATGTATGTATTTTTTCTAAACACTATTAATATATTATAAAGTAGAATTATTTTAAAAATATTCAAGTAACAGTGATATCATTTACGTTTATTTAAATACATATAAGATCAAATAAGTTTCTCACGTATTATTAATTAGCTCTAATTTTTAGTAAAATACTAGCTTTAAAACCCGGCGTTGCACGGGTGCACCCTTAATAACCCTAATTAGTAGGTTTTTTATGTAAACTTTTATTTTATACCAATTGATCCCTCCACTGTGGTTCACTTCATCAGGATATTATAATCTCCTCCAATTCTGATATGAGGGGTTGATTTTATCCAGGCCATTAAGGAGTTTGAGGGCTTTCCCATAGGCCCCTATTCAAATTGCCAGAACAGCTATATGATATAATGGCCTGTTTCTATTTCACAATTAACGCAAAACGAAACTGCCCAAATGTGGTAAACATTCCACTTCATATTTCACACAACTCGACAGGGTTGGGGGACCCAGTCGGTAAAGACTTTCGTCTTGCATGCAGTAGGTCCCAGGTTTAGGTCCGGGCATCGCCAAAATAACTGCAGACCTATGAACGGCTCGTGCAGCCAAAAAATGTCCGACGAATAATACCCCGTATAGAGGAAGGGCACTTTAAATATCCTCCAAATTCCCAACGCTGCGTACGATGTCGCCCTTAAAAGTTGCATTGGGTACCAACTCACGTGTCGGCTCGTAACTTGACTGTGGTTCTAAATTACGACTCCCGTTTCCAATAGCACTCGTGTGTAGCTTTAATTCGACGATAATTCAAACTAACCCTAACCCATACAACTGGATGAAAATAGCTACCCTACGTTAAATTTTCAACTTCGCCAAAAGCTGCTAATGCCAAAATTCCATCGACCATTACGCCATCTTAACATCAGAAAAAAAACATTCCTCCTCTTGTATGGTTGGAAAAGTTTTATAAAGTACAAATTCCTTATTTATGCCGAATATATTCCGGTTAACCTAAATAATCGTGGCCGGCAATTTTACGCCAAATCTGGTAACTCCGATGGCAACCTTTGGCGAAATTGGCAATTGCATTGACAATTTCTAAATGTTAATCTATTTAAATCTTAAACGCATATAATATATTCTGAAGTTTTCTTATACTAATATTTTATTAATTAGATGCTTATTGATTTTAAATAATTATTTACTTTTTTTAAAATCAATTCTTCGTCATTTTAAAATTTCTCTTTTTTTTATAAATCTGGTCTGCAATTTGATGAATTTTTCCACTGTTTTAAGTCACCCATTTTGAAATTAGGTAGTATTTTTGGTCATTTCGAGATGGTAACCATCTCGGCAAGTGCCGGGGTTTGTAATTATCACTTCGACTTGACGACATTTTTGAAAATTCGCCAAATCCGGCCACGATTCTTTAGGTTAACCTATATTCCTCCTTATCATCATTTCTTACCATTTGTAAACATCAATTAAATTAAATTCGGAAACGTACTTAAAATCTAGTTGAGGAAATCTGATCCACCATAAAAAAATCAAAAGATTTAAAATCAACAAATAAAATACTGATATTCAAATAACAATCCAGAAAATTAAACCCACGCGCTCATTTTTTCTTTTCTTAAATTTCGTTCACGCTGAACGCGCTGGAATTTCTTTAAATTGAATTAAAAAGTATAAATTCTAATCTTACAATGCTATTCCTATGGGGAAATCAGCTCACCTTTTGCACCCCTACACCCGTTTGGGTTCGAATAAAAAGTATCCTATAGCCTATTCCTGGTTCTAAGCTACCTTCCCACCAATTTTCAGCGAAATCAGTTTAGCAGTTCTTGAGTTATAAATAGTGTAACTAACACGACTTTCTTTTATATATATAGATTTATTTAGCAAAACAAATAAACTATTTAATGATTAATATATTTTCGTAGTTTAGATCCTTCGTAATTTGGAACCACAGTCAAGTGATGATCTGACAACTTGAGTCTAGGCACCCAACACAACCGTTAAAGGCTACATCGTACGCAACTTTGGGACTTTGGAGCATATTTAACGTGCACTTCCACTTCATGAAGTGTTATTCATCAGAAATTTTTGGATGCACGGGCCGTTTATAGGAAGGCAGTTATTTTGGCAACTTGGGACCTTCCGCATGCAAGGCGAACGCCTTAACAGACTGGGCTCCCCTACCGATAATTTGCGAAAGTTTCGTGTTCTAAACTTAACCACCGTATAAATAAATTGGTCCTGCAAAAATACCTGATTATAAATTTGTTATAATGTTATTTTGTGTTTACTGGTTGTAATGTGAGAATCATATAGTTTATGGGCGTCCTTATAAATTTACAAGCAACACCTAAAATATTAGTTTTTGGGTATTTGATAGGGCACTTTTATGACAGCCAAAAACTCTTAAATGTTTTGTTTTTTTCTTTTTAATGTAAACTTTTTTGCAGTGCTCTCTTCAGTTTAAATTACATGTTAACTGTAATTTAAATGTGATTTCTCCGTTATAATAAATATAATGTTATTTTGAGTAATATTTTGTTTAATATGGCTTATAATTGTGAATACATTTCTCTGTCTGCTTGCCCGAAATTTGCATATTTGTGAAACTTTAGTCCTTACTTCTTTCAACTGCAAAATAAGCAAAATTTTACGTTATAGGAATTAAGTTTCTCTTTACTTATAACAAATAAATAAGATACCGATGGAAGGAGAAAGGGATTAAGACTAAAATGCATTAATTTTTAACTTTAATCCATCATTTGTAATTCTAGTCTAAGCAGTATGTTAAAAATTTCAAATTTAATTATTAAATACGAACTTCATTGGTAATATTCATAAAGTATCAAATCTTTAGTTGACACATTAATGTATTTTATTAACGTCGTAACAACATAACAAAGCATTATATACACACTTAAAATGATACCATATTATATAATCTTAATTTCAACAAAATTATACATGTTTGTAGACATTAAAAGAAAATAGATTTTGAAAGGCATGTACAATATGGGCAGAAAATTTCTGTGCATCTTCTTCACAATAAACACTTATGACTTTCGACCTACTTAATTTACAGAATGTGCTTATAATAGAGATATGCAGAATATATCATTAGAATAAGAAATGTGTCTTGAGCCTCTGCAGTAGTGGACCCAGAAGCCTCTTCTTTATTTAAGAGATCTGAAAATGATTTGAAATTTTACAGAAAAGAATAGTATCAGTAAACTTTTTTAAAGGGCATATCACACGAAAATTATCCAACTCAACCCTCAACGCAACCGTATCTTCAACGCAAAATTCAAATGTTAAATATAATCTGCTATCTGCTATGGAAGTTGAGGTTGAAGAAAGTGTCTTCAACGTCAGCAACTCCACACGATCTGGTTAATCCAAACTAGTATTTGAACCAATCCGATGCATAGATTACTGTTTCGTGAGTAGGAGGTTGAAGCCAATTTTGTTTGTTACTGGTACAAAACAAAAAGGCCAGGACTCTCTCTTTCTCTTCCCGGTGACAGACAGACCAACACCTGCTTGACCCGACTAGCCAGCGGACACCTAAAAAGTCTTAAGTTTTATGCCAATAAAAAGATCTTCCCTCCTTGCCCTAAGTGCCAGCAAAACCAGGCATCACCTGATCATATCCTAAACTGCCTAGCACTGGACTGGGACGACATACATTCTTCTCCCCTTTCGGTTTCGGACTTCCTTAATGTCAACGGATTTATTGAATTAGCAACAACAACAACTGTTTCGCCACAGCGAAGAGCCATTTTGTCATTTTAAAGCATGCGTAGATTCAGCCAACTTGGATGAGCAAATATAAATTTGCGCCAAACATGAGGATGAAATTCTAATTATGACTGTCCGAAAATAGAATGAGTGAGCAACCGTTCATTCTACGCTGGCAACCCTATGTCAATTTTCACGAAGTCAAAATTGAGATAAAGTTGAAGAACAAGCTGTGTTGGAAGAATGAGCATCCATGTGATATGCCCTTTGTGTTTGCTTTGTTATAAGCTTTAGTGTTTGAATCTTTTATTATTTTGCTAATTTTCATAATTTTTTTAAACATAAATGCATTCAATACTGCTTTTTTGGATAAAAATTTTTAAATTTAAAGTAAATAGATATATTTTTAACTAAATGTTATAAATTAAACGTTATAAGATCAAAATAATTGGTAAAAAAAATACGCGAAGTATGAAGTAGAACGCATTTTATTAGTAAGAAAAAAACAGATTAGAGAAAATTTCAACGCATGCATATATCGTTTCAATGTATGTATTTAAATTATCATGCTAATTATTTAAATATTATTACATTAAGTTCAATACGCATTAATGAAGTTCTCTACTTAGCATAACTTACGAAAATGCACGTACTTTCAAAAGACCCAAACGTTGAATAACCCTTTTACTAATAGAAAAAAAATAACATCATTCTTTAATTCACAGATTTATTAATTACCAATTTAAATTTTAAACTTAAAGTATTCATTGTAAAGAATTTTTATGTGTATATAAAATTTTATCCAAGTGATAAATTTGAAACTATGTTAGAAACACATGACTACCCATTAACTAGTATGATTGCTTAACGCATAGTAATATAGCTTATTTTTGTCTTTTGGAGATTTTAAATAATACAAACCTGTCTGATGAGTATTTGATGTTATGAGATGTCTTTCAACTTCTTCCCTTCTTTCTTTTCTTTCTAAAAGTGAATTTAAAAAATAGTCAATATTTATTACCAGGTTGTATTTAAATAAATATAAAAAGGACAAAAATTAAAGAATTTTACTAATATGAGAATAATAAGAAGTAATTCAACTATTTTAAGAAAGCATAAAACAAGCATGTGAAAAGTAGTCTTTAAAGTTTCTGACAGACATGGCTGGAACGTTGCTTTCTACAATCGAAATTGCACCTTAACCAAAATTAATTACAATAGCTATGCATAAGTATAGAGATAAAAAAATATATATCAATCACGTTATCGTCCGAACATACTTTGCGCATGGTCTCGTTTTATAAGACTTGAGGTTAAGAAGAGGTCGCTAAACCCTGCACTGTTGAAAATGTGGAACTTGTATTCACCATATATTCGGCCCCTAGTAACTGCTACAGGCTGTGTGGTGAAAAAGGTCAGCCACATTTTTAGTATTCGGTTTAACCATTTTTCAGGTTTTGGAAACAAAAACCAGAGAAATACATAACACCGAAAATATGGTAAAACATTTCATCACACAGCCCTTGCAGCTACTAGGAACCATATTTTGGGGAAAAAAAGTTCGAAGTTTTAACACTCTGTTATGAATTCGAAGCTATTTTTTTAAAAAAGTATAGAGTATTTAAAAAAGTATTGGAACCACACCTTAAATTGCAACATTCTATCATGTTTTGATATTGAAAACCAATTAACAATGCTTAAGAGGAGTTGGTAGAAGGTTGAAGAGAATGTGCTAATAATGTTTTAAATATTTGATAGTTAACTTATTTATCTAAAATTTGCGAAAGTATGACATCGCAAATTTGTATAATTACCTGCAGCAGTGTTATAGGGGTTCCACGGCATTCCAAGTTTAATGTTATCAGCTTGAGGTGGCATTTCCTCTAATATTATTTCATTGCTAGCATCTTTGGTGCCTGAACCAATAAAAAAAGACTTTAATTTGTGTACTTTTATTATAAATTAGGTACAATAACCAACACATTTCAGCAAGATTTTTGTGAACGATGTTGCAGACTTTTAAATTTAGTATTTTATCATTTATATCAACACAAAGCATTTAATTTTTAAGAAAAAAAAATCTTAGATAGTGGTTTTATATATTTTTTCACCCTGAAAATGCAATGAGGCATACAGTACAGCTACATGATATTTTTTAAAAGCAGAAGGTATATATTCTAAATTGTAAATGTCTAACTTATGAATTAGTATGAATTTAAGTGTTATAATACTTTATTTTATATTAATTAATTGTTTTCTCTTTTGAAACCAGTACCAAGTGATTTTTTCAATTCAACAGCATGTCAACACACAAGTTTGTTTAGTTTGAATTATCGTCAAACTAGAGCTACGAGCACGAGGGCTATTGGCGAAACTCACAAGTAAACTTAATAAAAAAACTTGTTATCTTAATACGACTCAACTAATTAAAAATATTTATAAAATAAACTTAAATACAATCTTTTAAATATTCGATTTCAAAACTTTTAAGATACCTCATTTTCATATAAACTTTAATAATTAAAGTTTAAAGAAAACAAATACTAATTAACGTTTTCATCGTGACTAAAAGTTTTAAAACAAATAGCATTACAATAATTACTCAAGAATTGCTTAAATAGAAATATTTAAAAAACAAAAAAGCTTTGAAACCGAGAATCATTACCTGAATAATAATCGTAATTTGAATCTGTGGTTCCAACTCTTGGCTTTTCTGTTAAAAAAGTTAGAAAAAAACAATATCACATGAGTTAATTAAAAATAATAGCAAGCTTACTTCTTTCAAGCAGCAACTCTATTATACAATTTTTTTTAATGAGGATTATTTATTAACATGATTTATAATTTTTTTAAATGTTAGAAATCTTGATTTTTAAGTGATAATTATTCTTTGTTTTCTACGTTTGCTCATTCGTATGCTTCATCAGAACTTAGTCATAAGTTTTTTTTGATTAATTATAACGAATGCCCTATTTAATACTTACTTCATGCCAGTTAATTAGAGTAATTTCACTCTTCATTTTACCCTACTCATTTGGAAAATCTTTATTATAGTTACTTCAGAATGGGGAATTTTTGTTGCGCGTCAAAATTAAACTAATGAATTTCAGAATTATAATTTTTTTGCAAGGAAAATATTCAAAATATCTTATATAATTAGCTCTTATCCCATTTAATTTTTTTAAAACTTTTCTAATCATTAGTAAATTTAAGTTTTGTTTTTTAAAATTTATATTAAAAGATTATTATTTTTAGAAGGAATGCTAAGCAAAAATCTAGATTTTAAGTGTATCTAAAGAAAAAACAAGACTTTTAGTTTCAGTGAAATTTGCCAATGTTGTATTACTGATAATTTAAGATTATGTATCAATATGCTATTGATATATAATCTTCACTACATGAATGTAAAATATTTTTTTACTACATTTTCATTTTAATATTTTTCATTTACTACATGAATGTAAAATATTTTCCCAATCACACAACATGTTTTAATTTCTAAATGATACTTCTTTTCTAAATCTTATGAATGCCATACATTTATTTGATCGGCTATATTAGAGATGGATGAATTTTTACAAACAAACACGGTTTAAATGTTAAAATTTGATTTAACATGAGATTAAATTTATAAGTTAAATACTGTAGTAAATGTCCCTCCTAAGTATTTGTAAGAATTTGAAGAATGTGCTAAGTGAAAAAAGGGTGAAAACCTGAAAATGAGCTTTAAAGTTTTTGGTTTCAACTTAAATCCATTAAAAACGGTACTTGCAAACGGAAAAAAAAATTACTTTACTTTAAGTTTATGAAAAAGGGGAAACTTTTATCTTTTAGAGATAGAATAATACGTTCATTGACACGAAAATCTCAACTTTTTCAAAAATGTCACTAATCATGTTCTTCCACTACACTCTTAAAACAAACAAGCGGTTTTAACTCAGTTTTAGTTAATTTCCACTCCTTTCCGTGCCGAAAATGCACTTCCCCTATAGGAGTGGATTTCACTCTTTTTGCGGAGTGGGTAAAAGAAATAAAACAATCTACGTCCTTCACTCTTAAAACGAGCGGTTTTAACTCAGTCTGAGTTAATTTCCACTCCTTTCCGGTGCCGAAAATGCACTTCCCCTATAGGAGTGGATTTCACTCTTTTGTTTTAAGAGTGTAAGCTCTTCATTTGTGAGTACATTCCTTACCATACAACGCAATCGTTCCATTCGTCTCCCCCAGAGAGTTTTTGGCCACACAGGTATACGCCCCGAAATCTTGGGGCCTGAGGTCCCTAATGTGCAACTTGAGTTTGACCTTGTAGGTCGCAGGAGCGTCCGAGGGCTCCGAGATCACCCGGTACTTGTTGTTGGTAATGATCACGATTCCTCCAGCGATCACCCAGTATGTCACTGATCTTGGGTGAGATTCCAAGTTGCAAACCAGGTTCACATCTTCGCCTATGTTGGCACCGATTAGTTGGCTGGGGATCAGGATCATTGGCGCGACTGAAAGTGGGAAAGAGGAAATATAAATGCATATATATTTAGTTTCTGTATTGTCTTATTAATGCACAAATTTGGTGCCACTTGACGCCAATTCAAAGCATCTATATTGATAGTTGAGAAAAACACGCAGAGGACCATGATAACATTGCACTATGATAACTTTGAAAAATAACTTAGTACTATAATCATTGAAGGGTTTATTGCGAAACTCATATTTCCCAAAGTATGAAAAGGTGTAGGGTCCGACTTGTTCATTGTCGATTTCATTCAATTGAATTTACTATTGTCAAACGTCGCCAATGAACGGACCGGAACTTATATCTTAGCTATGGTTTGGAGAATATGAGTTTTGCCTACACCCTTAAAATATATTCAGTTTTTCAGGAGATTCCAGGCTGCAAACCTACTTGTAACTGCAGCAGCAGCTGACAACTGCTCAACTCGGACTGTCTCTCGAATGTTTTGAAATCTCGCCTGCCGGCTGATCGTCTCTGACGGCATCGCTTCCAAGATTACCTTCTGATATAACATGTTAACCAAGATTGTATTAACTTTTATAATTTAAATAAATCAATACGTAAACCTCTCTCATGCAAGTAAATCATTCGTACCAACGCGATAAGTGATGACCCTGGACTTTTCCACGATGGAGACAGATTAAACCACGCGTTTAATCACACGCCAACACTCCGATCATCTTCCCGATTTCCCCACCTTCCCTCGCCACAACGATGATGCATGACGCCGCTACAGGGACGCCTGAGAACAGTATTCCGAATGGCCAGGAAATACCTACGCCTTCCCCTCCTGCTCAGATTTCCCGCGTCGCTCTGCGTCTTCCGCCCTTTTGGAGGAGCAACGTCCGTCTATGGATAGCGCAGTGTGACAATGCATTTGCGTACAGTGGAATAACCAGCGATGACACAAAGTTCTCGGCGTTGGTGGCAAACATCGACGCGGAAATGCTGGAGCACGTATCGGACATCGTTTTAAGCCCTCCTGCTACAGGCAAGTACGACGCCCTTTCAAAACGGTTAATTTCTGAATTCGCGGAGTCCGATCAACAGAAAATAAAAAAGCTGCTCTGCGATCTTCAGCTTGGGGATGAGAAACCCAGCCACCTGCTTAGGAAGATGCGCGGCCTGGCAGCAGGTCAGCTGAAGGATGACTTCTTAAAGAACCTTTGGATGCAGAGAATGCCCCCCCACATACAGACTGTCCTGTCTGCTTCTTCAGAGCCGTTAGATCAGCTGGCGATCTTGGCTGACAAAGTTGCTGAGGTTGTGGCTCCAGCATCCATCTGCGCTGCAAGTCAGGAGTCAACTCCCACCTTCTTCAACCAGCCGCCAGATGCTGCCCCCTTGGATCTCCTGATGAAAAAAGTGGAGGAGCTGTCCCTTCAAGTGGCCGAGCTTTCAAGGGGACGTCCCACCTACAGGCAACGTTCCCGCAGCCGAGGTTCCACCGCCCGCAACAGGTCAAGCACTCCACACAGCAGCTCAAACCTCTGCTTCTACCATGAAAGGTTTGGTGACCAAGCTCGCAACTGCAAGCCCCCTTGCGACAAGTCAAAAAACCAACAAAACCCGTCATAGTGGCTGGCATGACGGAGGTCGCCAACAAGACCAGCAGGCTATTCGTCCACGACCGCAAGAGTAACCAAAAGTTCCTTATCGACTCTGGCAGCGAAATCTCTGTCCTGCCACCACCAAGACAGAGTAAGCTCTCACCAACGGCTAACTTTGCCTTGTTTGCTGCCAACAACTCTAAAATCCCAGCCTATGGGTTTATCAACAGAACTCTTGATTTAGGGCTCAGAAAGCCCTTTATGTGGACATTTGTGTTGGCCGACGTTACCACACCCATTATTGGAGCAGACTTTCTCGCCCATTTCAACCTCCTGGTCGATCTCCAACGCAAGAGGTTGATTAATGCACAGACTTCTCTGCACACCTCTGGTCACCTCGTCCCAGTGGAACAGCAGCATACCTCCATTGTCACCCTTTGTGCTGCAGTGAATTTTGCTGACATCTTGGGGGATTTTCCAGACATCACCAACCCCTCTTCAATTGGTGTGTCCACTCCCCACGACACTGTCCACCACATCATTACGAAGGGACCTCCTGTGACAGCAAGGCCCAGACGGTTGCACCCTAAATCTCATGATGCAGTCAAAGCTGAATTTGAGTTTTTGCTATCGCAGGGGATCATCCGCCCATCAAAAAGTCCATGGAGTTCTCCTCTACATGTCGTTCCCAAGCAGGACTCCACAGTAAGACCTGTTGGGGACTACAGACGTCTGAACTCTGTGACTGAGTTTGACAGCTACCCCATCCCTCATCTTCATGACTTTGCCCATGCCCTTCATGGAAAGACAATCTTTTCAAAGCTAGACATCTTTAAAGCTTTTCACCAAATTCCAATTGCAGAGCAGGACATTCCCAAGACTGCTGTGACAACACCCTGGGGACTATACGAGTACACTCGTCTGTGTTTCGGGTTAGTGAACGCACCCCAAACGTTCATGCGCTTCATGCATGAGGTTCTTCATGGGCTACCATTCTGCTATGTGTACCTTGACGACATCTTGTGTTTCTCTGAAAGCCATGAAGAGCACAAAGGTCACCTGAGGACCATTTTTGAAAGACTGCAAGCACATGGCCTCAAGCTGAACATTTCCAAGTGTGAGTTTGGAGTTCCAGAACTCACCTTCCTGGGACACCTTGTCACATCTCAAGGCCTGAAACCTCTGCCAGAAAAAGTGGATGCTGTTCTACAATACAAGTTGCCAGAAACTATCGCTGCTCTGAGGAAGTTCCTGGGCCTGCTGAATTTCTACCGCCGTTTTGTGCCAAAAGCTGCTGAACATCAGTGCCTCTTACACAGCTTCTTAAAAGGTTCAAAAGGCAAGCGGGACAATCGAAGAATCGACTGGACACCTCAAGCTGTGGCAGCATTCGAGAAGTGCAAGCAAACACTTGCTGAAACAACACTCTTGTGTCATCCAGCACCATCCGCCCCACTTGCCCTTCATGTTGATGCATCCGATTTTGCCATTGGAGGAGCCCTGCACCAAGTAATTGATGGTGAACTTCAACCCTTGGCCTTTTTCTCAAGGAAATTGAGCCCAGCAGAAATATCCTACAGTGCATATGACCGAGAACTTCTTGCTGCCTACTCGAGTGTAAAGCATTTTCGCCATATGCTGGAAGCCAGAGAGTTCACATTATATACCGACCACAAGCCGCTGACTTTTGCTTTCCGCCAAAAGAATGACAAGTGCTCTCCTCGACAAGCCCGTCAACTAGACCTGCTGGCACAATTCACAACCAATATCAAGCATGTTCCAGGATCAGAGAACATTGCTGCTGATGTGATGTCCCGAATTTCTGCTATCACTCTTCCGGGTCCCATCAATTATCGTGAGATTGCAGATGCACAACAAGAAGATCCTGAACTCAAACACCTCCTTGACTCAGGAACTTCTCTGCAGCTCAAGAGCGTGGTCCTTCCCGAGTGTGATTTCAACATCACTTGTGATTTTTCAACAGGTGTAGCACGCCCTTATGTTCCAGAGCAACACAGAGAAAAAGTTTTCTCAGCACTGCATAACTTGGCACACCCAGGCATCCGACGCACCGTGCACCTGTTGAAGCAGCGTTTTGTGTGGCCCTCTATCTCCAACGATGTTACCAAATGGGCAAAGCACTGTCTGCCCTGCCAAAAGTCGAAGATCCACCGGCACACAAGATCGCCCTTGTCCTCCTTCAAGGAACCTTCACAGAGATTCGACCATGTCCACCTGGATTTGATCGGGCCCTTACCTCCATCCAATGGTTACACATACTGCCTTACCATGATTGATCGGATTTCGCGGTGGCCAGAAGCACAACCCCTCAAAGACATCACAGCACACACAGTTGCAGAGGCATTCTTTACCTGTTGGGTTTCTCGGTATGGTCCCCCTTCCACAGTGACGACTGATCAAGGCCGCCAGTTTGAAGCCTCCCTGTTCCGGTCCCTCACGCAGTTCCTGGGAATTCACAGATCCCGCACCACCAGCTATCACCCACAGGCTAATGGCATGATAGAGGAGTTCCACCGACCCCTGAAATCTGCCATAAAATGCCATGCAACAGAGCGCTGGACTGAGGTACTACCAACAATCCTGCTGGGACTACGCACAGCCCTAAAGGAAGATCTCAAGTGCACCCCAGCTGAACTCGTCTTTGGAACACCCTTGCGTCTGCCTGGCGAATTCCTGGATCCAACCAAATCGAGCAGTGATGTTACCGACTTTGTGACCAAGCTAAAGAGCCACATGAATATGCTGAGCCCACTCCCACCTAAGCACCATGGAAAGCGTCAGATGTTTGTGCCCAAAGATATCTCCACATCATCCCATGTCTTCTTCGGAAGGACCTGGTGAAGCGTCCCCTCCAACAGCCTTACGATGGGCCTTTCAAGGTATTGACTCGCACCAGCAAGACTCTCACCCTTGACATCAAAGGCAATTCTGTGACTGTCTCAGTGGATCGGGTTAAGCCTGCCTACATTCTGAACCCAGCAGAGGATTCCGCCCCCCAGAAAGCCCACTCCCAGCAGCCATCAGAAATTCAAAAGGACAAACCACCCCCTTTCCCTCTGCCAGCAACAATACAGCCTGACCAGCGAACCAGCACCACACGCTCTGGACGTAGAGTCCAGTTTCCCAGTCGCTATCGTTGACACTGGGAGGGGAGTGTGCAGCAGCAGCTGACAACTGCTCAACTCGGACTGTCTCTCGAATGTTTTGAAATCTCGCCTGCCGGCTGATCGTCTCTGACGGCATCGCTTCCAAGATTACCTTCTGATATAACATGTTAACCAAGATTGTATTAACTTTTATAATTTAAATAAATCAATACGTAAACCTCTCTCATGCAAGTAAATCATTCGTACCAACGCGATATAACCAATCCAAAGCATTTTTTAATAGCTGAGAAAAACATCCGGACGATCACTAAAACTTTGAGCACTATGATAACTTTATCATATACCTTAGTACTGTAATAATTGAAGGGTCAAGTTGCAAGACTCGCATTATCCAAAGAATAACATGTCGCCCCCGTAGTGTAATGGTTATAGCTCTGGCTGCAGAGTTGGGGGGTCTGGGTTCGGTTCCCGGGGTAAGTCTTGGTTGTAAATTGTATCAAGTCTTGTAATACGGTGAAAACCTCTTAGGCTGTGTGTCATAATAAATTATTATTATAACTATGATATAGGGCCCGGCCATTTTAATATCTTAGTAACACTTTGGAGATTGCAATTTTTGCAATTTCATTCTTCAATTATGTGGTTAGAACAGTGTGAAAATTCTTATCCTTAAATACGATCTTATTTTTAAAAAAATTGCATTTTTCTAACATTTCAAACATTTAAATTTTGTAAAATAAATCTAAATTTGTTAAATATTAGATAAAGTTAATAGTTTTTGCTTACAAAGTACGCTCAGCATGATTCTTTTGCTGACAGATGGAAGAACTCCATTGGAAGCGATGCACAAGTAGGCGCCCATACTCAGTCTGCTTGTTCTAGTGAGTTTCAGAAATTCTCCTGCCACTGTTGGGACTACAAAAAGACACTTTGAGCAGTAAATGGAGTATTATTATTTTAAAAGATAACTTAAGTCAATGCCTTAAGCAAACCAACTAATTTTTCATTCATATCATTGAGTAATACACATATAACGATTTCTATATTTGTAAAGTCATTATTATGGGTGAAACTTTCATTTTTATGACATTAGGAGCATTATGGAGAAATGCTATGTATTTTTGAAGCCTGATGTGGGCCATTTATTTAGTTTAGTTAAAAAAGTAAAAAAATGTCAATGTAGTTAATGAATACATTTTAATATCGGTAAAAGGAGAGCAGAGGACTAAAGCTATTTACTTTAATTGAATTATATTGTTTAATATATTTTATTTTTTCAGTTCTTGATTTTAGAATCTAAGGCCTTATGCAGACTCTGCAAATTTCATAGAACTCAGATTCTCTTTTGGTTGATTCATCTAAGTAGCTCTCATTACCAATTTGATTCTCAGATTGCAATTAAACTGAACTCCCTGTGCATGTTAAATCATGCCGAGATTTAATTTTGCTAAAAGCCCCTATGCCAATTTGGTACTTAATGGATATTTTGTATGAGATTTAATCATATATGACATGCTTGCCTACGATTTTTCCATACTGAAATCTGCCATCTTAGTCACGACCAAAATCCTCAAAATTTTTGTTACGAGACGGGCAGTCGAACACGCTACATCACATCACTGAGCAACACCTTCTTTGGAGAAAGCTTCTGCACTTAAATAATGTCGCGGTTGACGTAGTCAAATCTAACCAATCACAAAAGTGAGAAGATGTGTCAATAAAACATAACTTGCCAAATATTATAGGTAAGTGATTGGTCAAAGTGAACTACTTTCACTCATACGTAAAATAGTAACAAACACAAGCCTCGTTTACAGAAGATGTTGCATTGAGACGACCATATCTTCTAATTAAATTTATCGAAGTAAAGGCAATATACATCTTAGACATAAAGTAAAAACATAAAAAAACCAACTAATGCCCAACTGACCCCTCTTGTTGGCACCTAGTATGATATCCTTGTCCTCTTCCCTCCTCCATTTGATGACGGGGTGGGGAGATCCATCGGCTCGACATCGTAGGCTCACGTCGGCCCCTTCGCGGACCTCCTGGTCAGAACTCGTGTATTCCTCGTCAATGGAAGGAGGAACTGTAGTAAGAGTTTGGTCATGAAATAGGTTATCATATTTCATGGCCTTGTAGAAATGATTAGAGAACTTTACAGTTGTTGTTATTGTGTTTATGTAAAGCTATTACTTTATAGGGCCTAAAGCATTGGTGATGAGAGTAGCTAGGTCATGGGCCTGGAGACAGACAGAGTGCTTCAGTAATTTCAGCTTAAGGTAAGCAAGACTAGGCATGGGTTGCCACACTCAAATATTTAATGAAATTTGTAGGTCGCAAATGGCAGCCCCTCGCCAAAACTCCTTGTCCAAATTTGTGTACTTCTCGTCGTTCGAAGGAGGTAGGGGGGAGATAAAGGAAGTCATTCTCAAAAAGGCTGAAAATTTACCTTTCAAAACGTTAAAAAATAAATGAAGTTTTTATTTAAGATGTTTGTCATAATTGTTTAATGAGGTCAAAAAGTCTCATATAAAGTTTTACAGAAGCACTTGTAGAGAAATTGGATTTCATAAAGTGTGCCAGATAACTAGCTTCACTTTTTAAATATTTCATTGTTTAGTTAAACCCTTCCAAACAAATGCAATTGCTCCACGAGTACTTTTGTCAAATTTCTCACGAACATGAATAATATCAGTTTATATTATTCAGCACAAAAGTTTGATTATACATGCATACGGTATATAGAAAAACATAAAACCTGAACCAAGTAAAATATAGTGTTATTGATCTTAAGCTAAAGGTTAGTTACGACAAAAATATTTTTATGAATTTAAAATATCAAATTCCTCAAGAGATACTAGAAATTTACTTTAGACCCATAGTTCTTACTAGAGGAATGGTATTTTATATTCAAAGTGGGTACATAGATATAAGTCGAAAACTCAGAGTTATGAACAGAAATATCGAACTATTGAATAAACCTTGTCCACACAAATCTTGGATCATAGATCGAAACGTTTTAAATAATCTAAGTTTTTTTTTGAATTTAGTATTTTCTTCAAAAGATACGTGTTTTGAATTTGAAAGCAGTTTATTTTTCTGAAATTTATCCTATTTTTAAGATATAAAGAAGACAATGGATTTTTATGTCATCAGTTATCGTATTTTTTTCTTATTTCCAGAGTTAAAAAAATACACGCTTGTTTTTTAAGTAAAATAACTTTATGGATTAACTTTATGACGCAGAAACAATTGCAATAATTTAAAATATTAATTTACAATTCATTTTATATCAAATTTATTTCATTTTAACCTAAACTCAAAATAAATAATATTTATAGCAAAAACCTCAAATCAAGGTTCAAAATTACAGGCAGAAAAGATTTTTTTAATGAAATAGCTCTTTATCTACGTACACAAGTTTTATTTTGACGTGCTAATACAATAAAAGTATTTAGAGTTTATTTTTAAATTTTACAGAAATATATAAACATTTTGAGAATAATTTTCTACCAGGTTTATTATTAATTTCTCCTTACTTACAAACACATACTAGTACAGTTGTACATACCTAAACAAGAAGTTCATAAAGAACTAAAATAGCCTACTTTCCTGTTACTTAAATACTTACTGAAGTTCTAATCGGGAAAAACTGGTTTCTAACAGTAAATATCATCAACAGCCGTTTTCTACACTAGATTTATACATATTAGAAAAAAAATCGAAAACAGCATCCAGCTAATAATTTAAACTTCTAAAAGTCAAAATCAACTATTTTCCTTAATATTATTTCGCAAATTAATTAAATATTATTTATCGTCTGCTCGCGATTTATTTGTAGTTCGAAGAATAATTAAATATTTATTAATAACAAAAGTAATGAAACTCCAAACTGCATTAAAAAAATGGAAATGTAAATTAAAACTAAGCATAATAGTATGCAAAGTATGCCTTGCCGCTTTCTTGTTAGATAATTAATGAACAATCAAAGAATCAAATTGTGCTACATTTTATGACGTCATTCAACTGATTCATGAAAATATTATTTTGCTTCAAATATGTTTAAATAAATAAAGTTTCTCATGCCATTGTTGATTTGCAACAGTAATTTAAATGACTCAAAATTGAATTTCAATGCTAATTCAATGGGAAATTCGCCGACAGATAGTAGATTTATGTCCGTCCGGACGTACAGACAGACGGACAAAAAGTATGAAAGTTGGGTATCTGAGGTCATAGCTTTCCAACAAAAAAGAATTTTTAAGATCCGATGGATAGAACCGATTTTTGAAGGGGGGTACGGACAGACAGACAGACAGACGGACATCGACCGCATGTCAATACCTACTTTTTCATTTTTTTAATTCTTTCGAATTAAAAAAAGAAAAGTAGGCTAAAAATATTGTTTAATAATAATAATTAACTTTTATGGCATATTTGGCGAAACGATTATATTCGGGTTCAATCAACGTTAACAAGTTCAATCACGTTAAAAAAGATAATAGACTCCGAAAATTTTAATTATTATTATTATTATTGGAATTCGTAAATGTAAAAAATAGACATGTTTATCAAAAATTAAAATGGCTAATGGGTTAAAAAAAACGTACAATACAGTTTTATGACAAAAAATTATCTCATTAACAAAATTTCATTTTAATATACGTAAAATACATTTTAATATAAATATATACATTATTTTTCATTTTAATATACTTAAAAATGCAGTAGTTTTTATAGCTTATTTAAAGGCAAATGGATATCTAATTTCAATTTTGAGCACAAAACTATGATGTACTATTATATGTAGCAAATAAAAAAAATAAAGTACTTTGAATATAGGAAACAAAATAATAATAATAATATCTTTGTTCTAAAGACCCTGAAAGCCGTTTTTATTTCATAAACATTAAGATTGTGATAATCACACGATATACAACTTCTATTGAAATTTCTGCTATTTAATATGTTTTATGCCATGCTGTTAATCGAAAACATTAATTAAGTTGTTGTGAATTGCTACTTACAATAGATTAGCACAATTAGTTTCGAGGTATTTTCTTCTATTACATCGTTAGATTCACGCTTCTACTATAGCAAGTACTACTTATTGATAATGAAATCATTATTAATTATTGAAAGAAAGTATCGGGTAAATTTATGAATGTTCATTTATGTAAAGGATCATGGCAATGTGTAATTTAAGAACAAAAGCAGAACTTAAGAAGAATACAGGAGCATAAATAAAGTGAGATCCTAAGAAATATTTTCAATTATACGACAAAAATCCTGATGAAAGGATGTCTAACTTGTGTTTTCATTTTTGCTTGAGTGATTCTGTTGTGTCTTTGAAGGGTTTTCTATTGGGAGACCAAACATACTGCATTTCACAGTACAGTTCAGTTTGTTATTCAACTATATCTAGCTGTAAAAATGTGCAAAAGGGCTCCGTTTATTTTTTCAAAGGAAAACTACGTACACATTTAATGATCATTTCATAGTCGAAAAGTCAATCAATAAAAAAATCTAGTCAGGATAATATTTATGAGATAAAAGGCCTCCCAGACACATTGATTTGGTATGGGAACTTGGATGACTTTATACCACGATAAAATTTAACGCACACCAGTCATCAATAGCGTACAAGGGAAGTCTTCGGCCGGTAGGGCTCAAACTCGCAATCTAAGGGATGTCAGTCCAACATTCTACCAACAAGGCTACCTAGGCCACTTCATGGAATTACTACCATCTTGTGTAAATTCAGATCTCTTGCTACAGTAGCCTACAACTGCGCAACCTACCAATTTTTGGTTTTTAATTTACGCTTTTTGAAGAATAAAATAATTCGTTTGAGAATGAACTACCACTGAGTGAGAGGTTGGTTTGAGCTTATACAAGGTAGCTTGGCGACTTTTTAACGGCTTCACTTTTTTTCGCTCCAAGCACCTCCATCTTCTTCTAAACTCTATAGACTACATAGAAATGCTAAGCGCTAATGAGCCCGACTGACCGTGGGTCTCCAAACCAAAGCGCTTCTGTGTTAATCTAATTAAAAAAAAATTCTTAGCCACATTACTCCAGCTGTATGGAATATTTTTACCAACGTTATTTTTTTTTATATGATACATGTAGCTGACTGACAGGTCTCTTTAATCCTACTTTTTGAAATTGGTTCGAATATTTTTTAAAATTTTCAATAAAGAATTTTGCACAATATATTCAAACCAGTTTCCTAAAGTGGTATATTATAGAGACTTGTAAGTCAACTACATATATATGATAAAAAAAAACCGCTTGTGAAAATATTCAATACAGCCGGAGAAATGTTTATTAGAAAATATCTTGTTTTCTATTGGATTAACACAGATGTTTTATGATTTAGAAACCTGCCGTTATTCGGGCCCATTCGTCCTTAACTCTGTAGGCTACACAGAAATGTTAAAGAGATACACAACTAGAACAGCAATAAGCCACTCACCGACCACCTCTAGATGCCTCGTCTGGCTGATCATGGGTGCTGTGTTGACCTGGCACATGTACTGCCCACTGTCCTCCAGCTTGACGTCTGCGATCTCCAACCACCAGGAGCGATAATGGTTGTGGTGGATGGAGATCCTCGGGTTGCGGGTGATAACCTTGTCGTGAAGGGTCATAAGGATGTGGCGGTCTTTGTGGATCCATGCCAGCTAAAATACAAGGTGGTTGTAAAGCTAAGTGTGTACGTGCAAGAAAAATTGCTCAAAGTTTCATGCAAGAAACTTGCTTGAGTGTTTACATGGATCTTGTAATTTTGCAACGTGCAACAAAGCTATTAAATATCTTGCAGCGACTTGCCGCGAGAAAAATTGCAAGCTCCATGTAAACACTCAAACAAGTTTCTATCATGAAACTTGTGCAATTTTTATTGCACGTGGACACTTAGCTTAACCTTAAGGTTTGCTGTATACACAATAGTTCCGGTAGTGTTTGCGGTACCGGATCGCAATGTTAACGTTAAGTCAGTTGGATCTTTCACATGCGACGGAACCGGACATACACACACTTACATTCGTTCAGGGACAAAAGGTGTGCCTGAATTGTAATGTGCACCAAGCTTCTCCGGACCATCTGCTTTCCTGTTTGGATTTTCAGAAGAGTGACCTTTTTGAGAACCCTGTGTTGGTTTGAGACTTTTTGTGGGCGAACGGTCTTTTGGACTTGGTTTAGACTTGATCTAGACCAAGTGGATTAAGAAACAACATGAGACCAAATAGGGAAAATCTCACACAGAAAAAATGTTTTGTTGGGATAACCGCATTTTTTTGTTGACGCGTTTTGTTGAATATATTTATTGACTTGACAATATTTTACTTGTCACAACAAAGCGGGGTCCTCGAGTACACTGGGACAGACGTCTTGTTAAATCTGTTGAATCCAAAGCTTGAATTGACGAAGCCTTTTGTTGAACCAACAAAATAATTTGGCATTGACAATACAATTTTTGTTGGCGTTATATTAACCAATCAATTTTGTTGAATAAACATGACTTTTCTTTCAACAAAATATTTTTTTCTGATGTGTACCTGATGTTTTCAATCATGTAATGGCAATGCTAAATGATGTTAAGGTTCGGAAAACTTGCTTCCTTACATTGCCATTGCAATAGCGTTTAACATAGTCACTACTTGATTGAAGCCCACATGTAAAACCGTAAGTACGTTTGCGTTGCCCTAGGATATGAAAGATACAATTGACTTAGCATTGCTACTGCGATCATCCGGTTCAAAAGATGGTTTGTAATATATATGTATGTAATTCTGTGAGATGTGTGTCTCTGTTTCAAAATAAAACTTTGTTAAATTATTCAAATCAAACACTAACGATGCATTGAGTTGATACGCATTTATAATGCAAAGCTTCATATTGTCTTTACCCTGTAATTTCCCAGGTTTTCCACTACGCAAGGCAAAGTGGCTGTTCTTCCTTCAGCCACCGTCAAATTGACGGCTGTCTCTGCAAACCATGGTATATGCGGATTCTGATGTCTATCTGAAATAGTTAAATACATGGATTATATTTACGATTTTTTAAATGAAAAGCTTTTATTAAGAAAAAAACATTGTGAGACTCGCGTCCCTTGATAATATCTTTGTTCTCGGTTCTAATAAAATGCAAATTCATCAAACTGTGTAAATGTTAAGGTACTATACGCAGATATAAGTTTCCCAGCAATGCTTTTAAGAGAAAAAATTAAAACATGTTACCTAATTTAGGAAAAAAAAATATGATTTCATATCCCAGTTTAAGATATATAGATAACTATCGTTTGTATACAAAAAAGAATAGAATTTAATACTATAATTTTCTTTATATAAATATTTTTATGGGTTTTTTTTATGATAAAATGATAAATTAACTAATCGTTAAACGGAAATTAATAGTAAAACTATTGTAAACATCTAAATATTTCTTTTGGGTTTTAAAGATTTATTTATGCAGCAGTATGTGCAATTGTGCACGGATGAATAAAATGATCGATATATAAAATGAAATTTGTTTTTAATATGTGGGTAAACATTTTTTTATAGAGATGCAATTATTAAATTTATTATTATAAAATTACTTTGAAAGAAATGTATTTGTGCCATAGGGACAAACATTTAAGTGTTTGCTAAAAATGTTTACGAAGATAAACGATGTTAAATACAAATTACTTTTGCTTATGATTTCAAAGGTAAAATTTGTAAAATCCGAAGTGAAAATTTATAGACACATATAAAAATGACTTGCACAACATTATGCCTACTCATCAGTTTAATTCTTTACTTAAAAAATAGAAAATGAAGAATTCCCCATATCTCAGAGATACATATGAAACATTATTGCGAAACAAAACCCATTTGAACCTCAAACACCAAAATAATTGGAAAATATACAATCCAAGGGCAAAGGTTCGAATTGGAAGTATAAATACTCCAAACAGCACTTTCCGTTTACATTGTCAACGTCCGTATTAAGACTAACTCAAACTGAATTTACTACAAGACATCAACTAACTAACTAAACTCTAAAAGCTTTATTCAAGGACAAATGTTGACTTTTATTGCGATAAGACTTTAGTTTATTTGAATAAATATTGAATTGAATTTCAAGTTTGGAAGCATTACAGATACTGATCCCAGTTCTAGAGGAGCCATTAATTAATTAACTAAAGCACGAATGGATGTGATTCAGAATAGAAGTGAGGATTTGTTTAAATCTAGATAATATATATTAAATCCTTTGATAATGAGTGAGAGAATTAAATTAGCATAAAATATGAATTTTTATGTTTTTGTTTGGATATAAGTTTTAGAAACAATATTTGTTATAGGATGTATAGATTGGCTTTCGTTGTGAAGTTATATTAAATAAACATGAAGTAAGTTTTAAAATAATATGGTTGAAATTTAAAAAAAAAATGTAATGAAAACAAAACCGTATGCGAGAGAATTTTTAAAAATTAAATTCGAAGGAGTCTGAATGACAAATTAAGTTTAAAAATTTAAATTAATACTGAATTTCTATGACTAATATTTATCCAAGTCAACTCCAACCAAATCCTAATGCTTGAATTTGAGAAGCATTGCAGATTAGTATAAATAAGAAATGTCATCAAAACCTTCATTCCCTGACTATACTTTACTGAGCTTATAAGTTTCGTATCTGATTTTAAAATGCATTTTGATTTGAGAAGTTTGATATAAATCGTTTTCAATTTCACGATATTCATGTTTGAACCTAAGAAATATACTAAACTATTTTAATATGATTTGACGATTTCATTACTTTATTAAATATGAAGTATTAATAAATAATGTAATAATACACAGATATTCATTTCTCTATAAATCTCTTTTATGAAATATAAAAATAAATGAAATATTTGAAATATGAATATTTTTTTACTTTTTCTTAAGTTTTTTGTAGTTTATTTGTTAACCGACTATTAATAATAAGTTAATAAATAAGGTTTTTTCAGTAGCTTCAAGTATTTGAAAAATTATGATAATATGAAAATTACTCTTGAAAAGTTAGGGAAACGTTTAAAATCAGTTAAGTGAAACAATTAAAAAAACATCCCATTTACTCAATCAATGTCAAAATATGTTTTAGTTAAATTTCGATAATCAATATTTGAATTGTCTTAAATTTCTAGCGTATGCAAATTACTATCAAACAATGTCTTATTATGAGCCCAATAAGCCCCCCCCCCCCCCGTTTAAGCGTCATCAGATAAACGGGGCCACCCATCTAACAGCAAGGGCCACATCTTAAGGAAAGCATCTAAGTCAGCCTGCTTATCGGTGCAAAAGCAACAAATTCTGACATGTCGGGGAGGGGTGAGGGAAAATATATCACCATCCTCACCAAGCTAAGGGGGAGAATTCTGTGGGAAAAAAGAACAAGAAATAGAACGAAAACGACCCTTCCCCTTTTTATACCATCTTCTCCCCGTTCCTTTGTGTCCTAGCAACAACATGGTCATCGCATTTATAGGAGCCACTTTCAGGATTGAGATCCTTGGGCAAGATTTTCATGGAACGATATTCATGAGTATGATTTGGAAGATGGGTTTGGGGATCTTTGGTGGAAGGCATTGTGTTGGCTTCGGGCTGTTAATTCATTAAGAAGATCTGTTTTCGGATGCATGTGTTGGCTGTTTTATGCATAGAATGGAGTGAGGGTAATATTTTAAAGCATAAAAAATGAGTTATCAAAGAGCAGAGTGAGAAAGAGATGATGTGTTTTTAAATGGCATATTACCCGGGTGGTGATTTTGATATAAAGAAATGGGAAGGATACATCGTGAGCAGCGTCAGTGTTGATGAATGGAAGATTGACAATATAATCGTCGATCATGAAAGAAAAAATATTACAATTAAGTTATGCAATATTTTACATTTAACACTTTAATGATAAATCTTTTTTTTAATTATGAATGCCAAGAGTATTGCAGCGTATTTTAACGTCCAAAAAAGAAAACTAATTAGATTTGGGTTTTTAATAACATGTGGTGTTTAAAAAAAATCCTTAATATCTCTTAATTATGTTTTTCGTGAATCTAAAAAAGGCAATGGGGGTTCCTACTTGGTTTCACAAAAAACAATTTTATAGCACATACAACGGATGTGTGGTGAAACGTTTCACTATATTTTCGGTTTTAGGTTGAACCCTTTTTCAGATTTTGGAAACCAAATCCTGAAAAATGGTTCAATCGAATTCCAAATATATGTTGAAACATTTCTCTACACAGCCGCGTGGCGGCTTCTAGCAACCATTTTTTTTTGTTAAACCTAGCACGAAATTTGTAACAATGTATACTAGTTTTAATGTACTTAAGGATCAAACCTGTCCCGTTCTACCATAAAACACCATTGTCATGACGTCGCAATTCGTTTTCCATGCCAAAGGACAAAAATAACCCCAATAATTTGGACTCTTTCATCAATGCTTCCTAAGCAGAACGAAACAAATCGAAAACCACAATAAAGAATGAAACCAAATACAATCCTTCGGAGAAACGCAGACGAAAACTCGCTGTCCTTGCTAGAAACAGTGCCCATTCTCTATATTTAATTAGCCAGGATAGCCCCTGGCTCAATTGTATGCGAACAAACCGAAGATACAGTTCCACAAGACTGACTGTCCAATCTTGAATATGAGCCTTATGTTTTATTCATAAATTAGTCAAATATTAACAGATGTGACACAAAACTTTAATTTACAAAATATTATAGAAAGTTGTTTTCTTTTCTATGACCTATAAAACAATTGTTTTGATGAAAATTAAATGAAATATTTCTTCCTCTTTCGTTGTTTGGTAATGGCAATAATTGGAAGACCGTATCACATTTTTCATTTGGACGCAAGCGGGAAATTCTCTTTTCCCGTTTTGTTTAACTTTTTTGGCATTATTTGTTTGCTAATTTGGATTCTTTCATCAATGCTTCCTAAGCAAAACGAAACAAATCGAAAACCACAAAAGAATAAAACCACAAACACAATCCATTGGAGAAACGCAGACGAAAACTAGCTGTCCTTGCTAGAAACAGCGCCCCTTTCTCTATATTTAATTAGCCAAGATAGCCCCTGGCCCAATTGTATGCGGACAAGCCGAAGATGCAGCTCTACTGGACTGGCCACCCAATCTCGAATATGAGCTCTTCGAAAATCGGCAGCGTATTTGCTCATTGTGCGTTAATGCTACCTCGGAGCGATGTGGTGTAATTCTTGCACATGATATTCGTGGGTTCAATATTTGACGTTTATGGCTTATTTGCACTACCAGATATTTGGAGTTGATGGAGAGTAAATTGTGTGGTATTGTTAGGGGTTAAGGTTTGTCTTTGAATTAGCGATGTTGGGACTTAGGAGAGGCAAAATGTAATTTTAATTGAGAATAAACGAGTGTTGAAGAAGTTCTTCGTTATCAATTAATGTTTATATATTGTTTTATTCATAAATTAATCAAATATTAACATATATGATACATCATTTCAATTTACAAAATGTTATTGGAGTTTGTTTTTTCTTTTCTAGTGTCTATAAAACTAATGTTCGTATTCAGCCTGACAACAAAATATTCGTTTCTAATTAATGATTTTAATATAGCACATTTCTTTATTTACACATTATCTGAAATTGAACAAAACTTTAAGATATGGAATGTGTATGTAATATTTGTGTTCTATTGAAGTAAAATAATTGTTTGAGTCCCTCCTTAAGTCAACGCAAATTATGCATGTATAATTATAATATTAATTAAAGTATAAACGTTTTTAAGGATTAATAAGATTGTTTCAGTTTACACAATAAAGCTTTAAAACTTTTAATCGGGTAGTTCGATTACCCAAGAAAATATCTATACTAAGGTTTTATGTCATTGTTTTTTTACGATTAAATATCTTATATACTACTCTGCATACTTCATACAGCAGCAAAGGTGTTTGGTTCAGCTAGAAACTCTTGGATAATGTATGTAAGAAATGTCCAGGGTGAAAACAAATAAAATATTTGTTGCATCATATAAGAAAAACTAAGTGTTGTTGAACTAACACTGTTCACTTATTTAGAAGTTATGGATATCCTTAATAATCGTTTGACCACTAAGTTAAATATTATGTTTTGTTATGATTCAGATGTTGAAAATAAAAATAATAAGATACCCAGAAAATTGAGAGGAATGGAATTCAGTTGCAGACTTTTCGCTTTGAGTCTCCATAAACAAAAATCCTGAATTATCTTTGAAAAAGAAACTGAAAGCCACTAACATATGCTGTGCAACCAATTTTAAACTACAAAATGTTTTCACTTTCTCATATAATATGTATATAAGTTTTTTTTAATATGTTTATAAGTTTTTTTCCCATGTTAAAATGACCTTTTTTATGTACCTTTTTCTCAGAACCTATTTGATACTTTTTAATGAAATTTTTACTAGTTATTAAGTTGATGTTTAACTTTACTTTAATGAAGGTATTTTTAAAAATTTTGTTTATTTTTTAAATTATAAATTTGTAAGTGAAACTATATATTTTTGGCCTAAGAAAACATCAATAAAATTAAAAAGGAAAAAATAAGATAGTTATACTCAAATCCCTCCAGCGATTTTTAGAAACTAACTTCTTAATTACGTATAACAAATTTCAGGTTGATACTTATAGTAGATTCTGAGAAAAAGGTACCAGTACATTGAAAAAGTAAATTTTGAGATATAAGCGTTTAAAGCAAACAATAGTGGTTTCTTTCCCATGAAACAGAAGGGGATTTTACCTAAACAATGTTTAAAAAAAATATATTAAAAATACTTTTAGTACTTGAAACTTTTATTTAAAGATATCAATGTAAAGCTAAGATTGAATTGTTTACGAAACATTAAAAATATTGAAATGTCATTTTTGAAAATTTTTGGTGTCTGGTCCACCTTAAAATATATTTATAAGCTATACTTTCAAATACATGATGTAGGTCAAGCATATCTAATGGGGGAAGAGGGTCAAATATCCCTTACATTGGGATACTTTATCTGAATTATAAATTTTGAATATAATCACGGCCAACTTCAATAACAAGGCCAGAGAAGCTTTCCCAAACATGAGCGTAGACGGAATTTTTGACGTCACTGTTCCGAGTGCCGAAGATCGAGAGGCTAGTTCGGGCGCATTCGGAACCCTAAAATTGTGGTCAGCCGTGAACGAGTGGTTCCGAACAGGTTTCGAGACGGGTTATTTTCATCTTCGGAACAACGTCAATCGGAACTATGACGTCAAAATTTCCGTCCGCGAGCGTATTTGGGAGAGCTTCTTTGGCCTTAGTAGTTGAGTAGGCCGTGATATAATACCTTTTTTAGCATTACAGCTAATACTTTAGATTTATAATGCTTAATATATTGTTGAACATTCAATAAAGTATAAATAGACTACATTTAGTATGAGGTAGGTGAAGTATCCCTGGTTTCCCTTACTATTTGTCACGCCTCGTTATACTAACCAAAATTAAATGAACTAAAAAAAAAACTGTTTCTAAAACTAGTATAGTTTTTTTATGTGAAAATGAAAGAACGTAATGAAGCAGAATATCGAACTAATCGATCTAAACAACCTTCATTTTACAGAAGGCGCCTCTTAAGAATTCCAAATGATTTGAAAGTAAGACTTTTGTAAGCAAGTCATGCACTTACTCGAGAGATAAAAAGGAAAAACAGACTGAACTATTTTTCTCTTTTGAAATTGAACATGGGGTGGAAACTCTGCCTTCTCGTTTGCAAATAAAAAAAATGTTGTAGACACAGAAAGAGGCGTTCGAATGACAACAAACGACCGCCTTTTTGTCAAACACGGAAACCTAGACAGCCAATCAAAGCCCAATACATCCCTTTTGATGGAAATTAAATGAAATATTTCTTTCCTCTTTCGTTGTTTGGTAATGCGCAGTAATTGGAAGAATGTATCACATTTTTCATTTGGACGCGAAAGTTTCTTTTCCCGTTTTGTTTATCTTTTTTGGCATTATTTGTTTGCTGATGACATCAGCAAAGTGACGGAGTGTGTTATGCAAATATAGTTCTTATTCCTGGTATGTGAAGTGAAGCGAAGAGGGGAGAGGGTTATGAGGGGGGGGGGGGGCGAAAAGGATGGAAGCTGGAGCAATTTCTTCTGACGATATTAAAGCGATCTGGCAAAGCAATTACTTTCCTCACCACAGTCTATCTGGCGCCACGCGTTGCAAACAGTCCTCTATATTTGTCTGTTTATCGCTGTTTGGCGAACGTCAACTTTTTTAAGATGAGACGTCATCCGTAATTGAATGTTTTGCCCATAAGCACTTGAAGGGTAGATTTCGATCAATGGTGATTTTCGGAAAAGGCTTTAGCTGCGGTTTACAAAAATTCCCCCTTTTGCATATTTGATGTTTGTCTTTCAAGTTTTGGATTTCGTTTTAAGTAATCTGCTCACTGTTTGAAATTTTATGACATTTATTTATTTAATGTGGTTTTTTTTCAGACAACGTACTTTGTAATTTTCATAATGGTTTGACTGATTAAGATATAAATAAATCTTGGAAATCGATTTGTAAAGATAATTTGGGAAAAAATGTAATAAACTGTTCAATTTTAAAATAACAGTAAAAGCATATTTTCTAGTTATATTTTTTGTATGATAATATTTTGCATAAATTTAACAAAAACCAAAAATATTTTCGTAATAAAATAATTATTTATTAATTACTGTTCGATACAGATAATTTTCGGAATTTTCTTATTCATAATGCATTAACCAAATAAAACTACACAATAGTAATAGTAAAACTTATTAAAGTGTTTATTGTTATTAATACTTCCAAAATGTGATTTTGTTTTTATTATTTTATTAAGACTATCTTAATAAAAAAGTGCGATGCATCGACTGTAAATTATACATATATATTGCCATGTAAAAGTTATTTGTAACAAAAACTAGCATTATGTTGTTGTCATTAGCGCATTACAAGAATGATATGCAATGGTATTTATACAAAAACAATATTATATGTTCAAATTATAGAATTAATTAGGTTTTAAAAAATAAGCAATCAATTATACGAAATAATGGTTTGTGAGAGTCTTTTGAAATGTTCAACTTTGCTGTATTATTTTAAGTGAAGGTTTTACAACACCCTTTATTATTATACTAAAATTATTTTATTTGTTTTTATGTTAAAATACCAGAACTACTTTATAATAGCAGTTTAAATGTTTTTAAATGTTCGTCTTTGAAGATCTTTAATAAAGGTTGGAAGGTTAGTATTTTGTGGGACCTTTTTTAAGTATTTGGAGTTTAGTAAGATTACTCTAAAATTAGAGTAACAATACGCCAACAAAATCATGGCATCTTTTTACAGTTGTTATTATAGTGTTCAAAAGATGACAGTTTATGTGTTTCATGTTTCTCATATTTTTCACGAATTTACTGGAGGGTAACAACTGACAATGACTACTCAAATATCTAAAAGTAGATTTAAAAAAAAAAAGGTTTAATATTTTTGCCCCTAAATAATAAATTTTGTAATTAAATATGAAATTTAAAAAAAAAAAAATTCTAGATTATTTTTCTTAGAAACGAAAGAAAAAATGAATTGCTTTAAAAATTTAAGTATTTTAAATTAGTTTTGTAGCATTAATTAAAATAAAATAACAAAAATATGTAAAAAGTTAAAAAAAATAATGTCATCTAAACAATAAACATTTTTATTAAACACGTTGTTTTTTAAAATAAAATAGTGTTCAAATTTACTTTTTGATACTAATTAAAAGAACAGGGAATTTTTTTCGAAATTTAAGTACTCTAAATTTACTTTGTGACATTAATAACATTTTCATATGTACATATTTTTGATTTTAATTATATTAATTCCATTGTTTTTATGGTTTATATCTATACTATAGTGGAAAAAGTGTCTACTTGGAATTGCAACCCCATTTCTTATAGAGTAGTCTAATAAAGTTTTAAATATCAATAAATTTTTTTTCAATTTTTTAAAGTTTAAAATTTGTCTTAAGATAAAATTTCGAGGTATATGACTCAATTTTCCTTTGTCTTTCATATATATTGAGAGCATTTTTATTGAAATTTAAGCAGATATCAGAAATTTTAAAACCATTACTACCACAAGTAATATAATCTAATGCTTTCCTAAGAATATATTTTCTGGAACTTTTAATGCATTAAAAGTAAAAATTTATTAAATTAAAATTATTGTTAGCATAAATAGCTTAAATCAATATTTTTACTACCAGTTGCTTGGCGACATCTCCCAATGAGTCATGTTGTGTCTTGTGTCTTATGACAACCCTACAAAAGCAGTGTTCTGGAATGTATCATGTGTTGCTCTCAACATAAAATAACTTTAATGCTTCATTAGAAACACTTGTTTTAGTTTATGGGTCCACACTTCGAAAACCTTTGAATGAAATTTGATTGATCAACGTGTTGATTGTAGTGGAAGTTGATAAATGATTGTGAAAGGGGTTGATTTTATTTATTTAATAATTTAATTAGATACGTTGGGAAACTCGGATTCAATTTTGTTAAGACATTTATGTTAAAGAAGTGCAATGTCATTTCTTAGTATCCTTTGTGACGATATTAGAGCTATTTAAAAATGTGTACAAAAATTTAATTTTATGAACAATAAAACTGCATATGAATTCATTAGAGTTCAAATGGATCAGGAAACTAAATTCCCAGTTCTTATAAAGGGGAATTCAGTTCTTATAAAGGGAAAGAGATGGGTAATTATCTAAAAAATAGTGATTGTATACACTAATGCTTCAAAATTATTATAATAAAACTATTTTGAATATTTTTTTAAATCCTTGTTGAATATTTTTTTAATGCTAATTAAATTTAGAGGTATTATAAATTCCAAACGTATAAGAAATGGAAATAGGTTTTAAAACAAAAAATGAATAAAACTTCCAGTTTAAAATTTTTAAAAATAACAAATTTATTTAAACTGAACAAGTAACTTTTAAAAAATTAAAATTTTTTTTAAAGAAATAAAGTAAAGCTAAAGTACTATATCCAATTCTTTATTGAATAAATATGGTTTTTATTACCACTCAAGTAGGGGCCTTTCCGAGGGAAAATTATTTGCTGGAAAAATATTTTTTAGAATTTGTACTCTATTTCTTGTTCTTAAAACTATTTCCACCGCATTGATTTCTGAATCCTTCCACCCTGAATCTTCTCTTACTACAGATAATTAATATATTATTTCATCAATTGAAAATAATAAAAATATGTACTTTTTTTGTAAAATAAGTTAACCTTTACGAACTTGTCAGCCTGCGTGACACAAAAATAAATTTGTGCTAATATCTTAAGCAGAGTGGGATAGATTGAGGAACTTAAATAATAACAAATCTATAAAGTATTAGCATAAAAGTTGCTTTTGAAATGGATTTTTGGTGATTAACTCATTTTTACTTACCGAATGTCCTAATTATTTGACAGCATTAAAATTATCAAATCTCCCATTTTAAAACATTTACTTAAAGAACTATGCACCATATTTGTTTCGAAGTTTTAAAAAATCTTTTGACACCCTTCGGGTTTTAAATTTTATTATTTGGGCACCTTAATTAAATCTGAACAAATAAACAAAGAGCTTTTGATTAAATAAGATTTACTGATATAACTCATATAAGCAATTGAAATAAATGCAAAAAAGTGTTAAAACAATATTGTAAAATAACAATAACACTGGTGTTTGAATGTAAGGAGTTTAAAACAAAACATTTGCTTAAAAAAAACATAGCTTCTTCAGGATATTACACACTGAAATCCAAAAAACTTAAAAAGCAAAAAACTTTATTAAAATCTCTCCGTGCCTGTAGTTAAAAGCACATTCAGAGTTTTTGCGAGACAAAAGTATTAAAAAAAATCTTTCAAAGATAACAAGAGAGTTTTTACGTTAATGAAACTCAGGATTTCTAAAGACTATCTTAATAATAGGATATTTTTACGATAATTGAAATTCTCCTACGAATAATAGCCGCACATCCCTGGAGTTATTTAGTTTCCTGCTCATTGTAGATATTGAAAGTCGTACAAATTAATTTACTCATTTTGGCATGGGTAACTTACTATCGATAAACTAAAAGATGAAAATAGCATCTCAGATATAAGATGTCATAAATTAAATTGAGATATAAAGCTAATGAAGTTTGATTTTTTTCAGAAGCATTACTTAAACAGTCATTACGTAATCTTGAGTTATCGAAAATTTCGTTGTAAAAGAAAAATAGTTTATGGGAATTATTGAGTAAAAATATGCATTTAACTAGGATATTAGCCAACTAATTTATATTTTTCACTTTAAATAACTGAAGTATGTTGTTTAATCACAAAATTTTAACAACCAATAAATGCAATAGCTATGCAAGATTTCACCCTATCTGTTTTACAGTTTAATGGACTAGAAAAAGATTTGCCTCTTCAATAATAATACATATTGTTTAAAAAATACTCAAGAGGCTGAATGAAATTAAATATCGAAAGCATTTTTTAATCAATGAAGTTAAGATTCTTTCAAGGTTGCAAACGCAATATAAAAGTGTTTATGAAAAAACCTGAAAGCTTAAATGAATTTTTGAACGTATTTTAGAAAAATGGTTGACTCAATGTATACTATTTAGAATAAATGTTATAATAATTTACATTGAAGTCAAGTAATTTCAATGTTCGAAATATCTTAATATTGTGACCGTAATAAATGCATCACACTAAAAAATAAACATTTTCAACAACATATCTTTTTTCGGTAATTATTAGAAATCTTTGCAAGGCGGAAATTTATTATTGTTATTAATACTGTAATCCAAAGTACCTGAAAATTAAAATAATATATATAATATGGTGTTTTAAAATAAACTCTTTTTAAATAACTTTCTTCAATGAAAATATTTGATGTTTCTGAGAGTCTTAATACTTTAATTTGCAAAAATAAAATTTTTCATTTCATAAAGAGATTATAATAAATAAATCGTCTACTTATAAAATAACTTAAAGGAAACATGTTTCATGGATCATTTTCTAAATTTTGATGTTTTTTGTTGTTGTGTTATGTTATTAAAAGCTATTGCAAATCGTTAACAGGTTTTCCTTTCACAAATAGTTAATCATGCAGTTTGAAAGAAAACTAATTTTGATAAAGATAAAAAATACTTATTGATCGTTTTTGCGAATGTCAAATACAATAACAAAAATAAGTCAAAATAGTCTCTTTTATTTAGAAATGTTCAAAATGTAACTTCTTTGAAGTGAACTATTTACTCAATTATTCAAAAATATGAAATACTCAGGAAGGTTTTAAAATCTTCTAAAATGTCAGTTATTGACATAAATTTTGATGTTACTGATTGGAGCTTTTTTGAGAATCAGTTAAGCATCGGAGAGTCCAGGGCTAGTTTCAAATGTTTTCTTCTTTTTAATTCTATGTTTTTTTACCATTTTTTTTTATTTTGAAGAAAACAAGATACCATTGCCTTTCCCACATGGTTATCTATAAACTAGCATTACTAATTTTCTAAAAAGTAAATACACGTTTTGGCAGCGAGTGGTTATATTCAAGAACGTTGAGCTGGAAAGCGTGCCCCGTATACGGGGTACATTTTCCCAGACCACCAAATATGGATGGGGCAAATTTTCCAACGATTCTTGAAAAGATTTAACAGACTAAAAAAACATTCTTCTGTTTTTTTATGTGCATTTAATTGTAAACTAAAATATTCCAAAAGTTTATACCCAGAATGTAGGTAAAATTTCAAAAAAAGCCAGTTTACTATACCAAATTGTTATATAAAGGACATTATCACCAGGATCACTTTGAAATCAAGCAATTTGTGTAATTTCCCCTTTTGTGTAACTATAGTTTGGTGCTCCTTTCTAGGGGGCGTCTAAAGTATTGCTGAAGATTGCAAAAATAAAATAAAAATGTTCATACACTGAAGTTTGTTGAGATTACTTCTCTTTTTGCTTAGCCAGCAAATTTACTGCAAAGTTTTGAGTGCAACATGACATATTAATATTTTACAGTGCAGTTATTCACGATATATTGGGAATATTTGAGTTCTTGGATGGGGGCTTTTGTGGTACTAAATCTATTCCTGACAGCTATTAGAGCAACGTTTGTCGCTTCAGAATGGTACGATTTCTATTAGCTCTCTTTTTATTACTATGTAGACAATTTTAATCGGAAACCAAAATATTATATACAAGGCATTGTTGGAATTCTTGTCCCGTGAAATTTTGTAAAAGTTGCCCCGTCGCCATAGTTCGACTATAGGTTAATTCCATGTAAATACATACCACAAGTGAATTTTAAAAATATTTTTTATTCCAGTTGAAATTTTCATATATGATTTAGAAAAGTGTGAACTGTAAAAATTTTACATCAAAAACTATTATTGTTTTTATCTTTGGCAACACTGAAGTTTCAAAGTGGCTGCTTTCTTTGAAAGCATGGGTTATGGTTCTTCATCATTTTAAATTCTTGAATTTTAAGTTAAGTATTATTCTTTATCAGATTTTTTGCTAAAATTATTAAAATGCACTATCATAATTATCAACACATTTTTAATCGGCATTTATAAATAAAAGTTACTTAATTAGAAAGATAAACATCCCCTGTTTTGGCTGTAGTGTAAGTCACGAAAAGATCTAGAAGTTTCTATAACTTTTTAAAATAAAGCTTTGCTTCAAAACTTTTAAGATATTTTCTTTATATATTAACCTTTGTGTAATTCTACATCTTTAAAATTTAAAATAATTTTTTTTCGATTTATAAAACATTTTAACTTTGTAGTGTAAGTCACAACTTCTGTTTAATTTTCTGTTGTAGATAAGCTATAATATTTGTAGATTACTTATAATTTGTTAAATTTGATTTAAGATGTTAAATTAATATAATTTGAAATAATGATGTTAAAAAATATAATTTGTTAAATTTGATTTAAGATGGCTAAATCAACAGCTGAAAGCAAAGAAGAGCAAAGAGAGACTTTAAGATGTGGTAAATTTCAAACCTGTAAAGAAAATTAAAGAAAAAACTACTAAAGTATTCCACCTCTATTACAATGTTCCAACTGTGTTAATGATAATGAGTGTTGGTGACATTGAGTGGTAACTCTCTTCCACCAGTCATGGTCATCTTTGCCTTCAGTCATGGTAAAGGACCAATTGATGGACTTGGTGATACAACGAAGAGGGGATAAAAGAAGTCATACTTTCTAGAATTTACCCACATTCTTCTGACGATTTTTTCACTTTGCATAAGAAATCTGCCCAAACATAACGCTATTGAAGTTTTCTAACAACTGTGTAAATGGGCGAAATAGGTAGATAAATGATATTTGCTCATCAAAAGGAAAATAAATATTTCCCATTCCTGACATTCAATAAATGCACAGTTTCTTAAAATTAAACAAATACCTACGTAAAATTGCCAATGTTTGATTAAATCCCCAAAAATACTACACGACTGATTTAACAAATGACAATTGTAAAAGTAAATAACTCCCAGCAAAATTCTGAAAACTAATTTGATGCTGGAAATAGGGCTTTAGTTTCTTTTGTAGGAAAAATTATTATTAAATATTTTTTAGGGGCAAATGTTAAGTAAAGATGCTTATTCAATAAGAGTGAAACATCTGAAATGGTCGGAAAGTTTTTTGCGTTGCCTGAGAAGGAAGATTTTTCAGACATTGCTATTGAAGAAGGAATTAAGAAATTACCAGAAACCAAATTTGGTGGACGTTGTGTAACGTTTCCTAACTAAGATTTTACCATGTATGTAATTCTAGCTTATTCAATAAGAATTACCATCTAGAATTACCATGTATGTTATTCTTAACTTACCATATTCAAAATTATTGACATATGTTATGTTATTATAACCTAAATTTTCATATCTGTGATAAAATTCACATGATGTAGTGTAAGTCAAGAATTGAATGTAGTGTAAGTCACGCACAAAAATGTTAATTAATTATTTCCTATGATATTTCAACACTTGTTCAAAATTAATTTTTTTAGCTTTAAACCTTATGCTTGAAATAAGCACTGGTATAATGTTGATTTCCTGCACTATGAAGAAGAAATGAGAGTTTAACCCTTTCAGTCCCAATGACAATTTGGCATCATCATTTTAGAATTTTTTTTTCTGATCGTCTATAGCCATTTATGATATCAAAAAGCACATCATTCGATTCTTCAAACTTTTTCTATTAGAAAATATTTTTATTAATACCAATAAATGTCAGCCCCATTATATTTTTGAAATTACGATCAGAAACATGATGATGCCAAATGGCATCACTGGGACTGAAAGGGTTAAAACGATAACCAAAAATCGACTTCCCTTCATGAATTGTAAGTCACATCATGACATTTTTATTATTTTTTAGTAAAATACTAAATGAAAATAGTTTTTATGATTGCTAAAAATACTATGTGTTCAGGGGTAAACTGACATACAATATTTTTTTTTAATAAATAGAAAATAATTGTGAACTATGCAAACGAAATTTGTTAAATCGTCCGATGTAGTGTAAGTCACGCGTGGAAATGCCTTATAATAATGCCTTGACGATTAGATGCTTAAGTCATTTTTTTAAAAATAATTATATTTAAGTCAAGAGAGGAACCGTCTTTTATTATACGCAATGATAAAACTGTAAATTAAAAGGAAGTACGTTTAATTTAGGTTTGAATTAAGCATAAAAAATCACTCAACTTTGAAAAAATCATAAAAAAACAGCTCTAACTAAAATACTTCAACACCAACTGAACCAAGATTCTTGTGGATGGCATAAGACAAGTTGCTTTATAAACCAAGCATCCATTTGGCATCAACCAACAGTTCAGTTCCAATATAAGACCTGGTGGAAAACTTACCCCAAGGGAAAATTAGCCCCGGTCTACCCCTACTAAAAATATAAGTTAAACCTTCAATAATGATTAATTATTATCTATTTAAAATGCTACTTATTTATAAATATCAAAGGGAAGTTTAATAAATGCGTACATGGTATCTGCACTGAAAAAAGTTGGTGTGTCGTTACTTTATAAAAAAGTTAACAGTGTATCCTGATTTTTTCTGCCTAAGAAAGAGAGATAGAAGAATATCCTTATTTTCCAATGTTACTAGCGTCTAAAGTCTTCGCCCTGCATTTAAATGACAGAAGTCTCAATACTTAACAATATTTTAACTGTATAAAGTGTGCTTGTTGGCTAAATCCTTATTTTAGTTGACTATTTAATAAATATTTTGAATACATATTCTATTGAGTCTTAAAATACCTAAATGTCTATTGTCTAGGTAACGATGAAATTCTACATATCAGATACAGATCGGTCAGTTAAATTTCCTTAATTATTCAGGAACGCTTGACAACTGTAAAACATATCATAAACTATTTTATCATTTCAATTACTTATTTTACTTCGCAAAACTATTCTTTGCTCTTACTTTTTTTATTCGAAACTGTACAACAAAACTATTAATTTGTTCCGCCAGCCTTATAGCAGAGAAATGTCTTCAAAAAATAAAATTGAACACTCTTTTTTTACCCACCTCAAGACATCCATCCTCCGAAATAAACCCATTTCCCAACCTGCCAACAGAATTCTCCTCTTATTTACCCCAAACCCTGATCCACTTATAACTTCACCAAAAATCAGATCACCAGGCTGACATCTGTAATTTTTTTTTTGTTCACACGACGTGGACCAAACTTCATAAGGATAAACAACGCTGTATCCTCCGGGTCATGTGTTAAGCAGGAGACATGTTCAGGAGGGAATTGGCGACATTTAACTCGGCCTGTGACAGAAACAAGGTTTTGCTTTCGAGTATTGTGCTGGAAGCGAGTTATAAAAAAAATCGCCAAATGCATTTATTCAATGGGGAATTAATTTCTTGAAGAAAAGTCAATTTTTACGTGACTATTTTTATAGTTGGGGAATTTTTCAGGGTGTTTTGTTAAGCCAATTGGATTGATGATTGCAATAAATGTCCAGAGTATTTATTTCAAAATAAATAAGATTAATGTTAGATAGATTTTGTTTTGGTTAAATTAGAAAGAACAATGTATTTTTCATTTTTGAGCTAATTATTTTTTGAGTAATTTATTTTAATAAATAATGATTAAATGCTACAGAAACAAGATGCAGCAGTTTTTAAAAAATAAAAATATTGTTTTCCAATACTTGAAAAAATGTTAATTACCAACTCAAAACTTTTTTTTAGCTAAAGAAGTTTCGTTTTTTTGATAAGCACTAATAATTATGTCTAACACCAAACAATAAAAAAGTTTAAACAAAACCAAAAAAGATGTACTTTTATTTTTGTAATCTTTATGTAAATAGTAAAACTTAATTTACACAAAAAAAACTAACGTTAGGAATTAATACAATATCAGGTTTCTATTTACTAAAATTTTTACTACGCTTTATTAATTCTATTAAAGTTAACTAACATAATGTCAAATAAAAAAAAATCTATTCGGCTTTTTTAAACTAATCATTGTGATGAAAAATGATCAGAGTCTACATAGAAAAACCTCCAATAACACTTAAAAGTATATTATGCATAATAGTTCATAATTAATGTCAAAAGTCTTGTACTATTTTCCTGTTAACAAATATTTTTTTTAGCTGGATAAATAATATACTAGTATTTAGGGCAATTATTAAGCAAGCATGAGATAAAACGTATTTAATATTTTATTTGATTGCAGATTAATGGTTGATATATTACTTTATGTACTGGTATTCTATTAATATTATGTGGTATAAAAACGATATATTCGATACAGACGATCCATTTTACAAGATTTTATTTGGAAAAAGAGAATTAAATTGCAAAAATGTATGACTGTTGTTTAAAATTTAATTTTAAATGCTTTTCCTTCAACACATCACACTTAATTAGATTCATGACATACAATCTTCTTAAACATTTAGCTGCTAAGAATGGATCACGTTGTTGTGTTAACTATGTAAAACTTGAATGGTATTCTATTTAATTATTATAAAAAATATACGTAAAAATTAAAATGTTCTGCTTAAATGTATTTTGAATGTCATTAATTATTATATATTTAATAAAATTCTTTTCAAGCAAATCATGTGCAACAGTTATCTTGCAAGTAATGTAAAAAAATGCTTTTATGCTTTAAATTTGCCTTGAAAACGAAAATTATTAGTCAAATATGATGTAAAATTTATATTAGTACTTTAAACACTGTTTATCTACATACTTTCATGAAAACGTTACATATTTCCTTTTTGAAGTCAATAGGAATCATAACCGAACAAAGTATCAAACAAAAACATACTCAACTCTTTGGAAAACAAAGTAATTTTTTGATACTAAACACTTAATTTTTAAATATTTCCATCCAAAAACTGACATCCCATATCTAAGAAAATCATTTCAAAGCTATAAACTTAAATAAGTCCTAAAACTTTTTCAAATTAATAGCATTTCCCCAATAACCTAAAATTTATATCTTTAACAGGATCTCGCTTTATACTGGCACCATCCACCCCAAAGACAAAATACTATATTTTTTCTTTGCCCTCCATATTAATACCAACACAATGCGTTAGCAAATGAGTAAGCCTCGGCTTTTGTTGTCGCAAAGGCAGCCCAATTCTCGAGGGAAGCAAGACAAATTACTTGACCATCCATTCGATGCATATTTTCCATGGGACCGCGTCGAACTATTTTTTTCTTCTGTCCATGTCCTAACCATAACCATTCAGGCTCATCCATTAGGCCAAAGAGCAGAATAATAGTCACTCTGGTTGAGGACGAAATGAGGAAAAAAAGTCAACGATGAGGAAGTTAAAGTAAAAATGTCGATATCTTTCTACTTGTTATTTTTTGAATGAACGGGTGAGGGATGTTTTTTAAATCTCAGAACGTGTAAAAAAAATCCTAATTCTGTTTTTTGGTATAGTATAGTTTAGATTTGATAATGGGTTTGCTGCATTTAAAAGCATTACTACTGAAAATAGAAAGTTATTAATATTTGATTTTAATGAGGTTTAATAGTCTTTCCCGCTAAAGCGACGTGAATCATAAGGGATCTATTCCATGATAAATAATTTTCAGTTAATTAGATTACAAAATCTTGATTCGAAATGTAAAATGACTTTTTTTATGACCCCTTAACATACTGTAGCATTTCTGTTACATATATGTATTTTGTTACTACTCCCAGTTATTTTTGTTTGACTAATATTATCTCCTACTCATTATATTCAAAATTCTTTAAATTTATTGGTAAAAGGTTTCTGTGTATGATTGGTGTTGTTAACCTTAAATATAGAAACAAATAAAGCAAATGATTTTATATATTTGGTATATATTTTTGTACAGTTTAATTTGACAACATAGAAATATCGGGTCTGTTTAGTTTAGGCTTTTACAAAGCTAAATTTAAAATTCTGAGAAAATTATGTTTTGACTATATATTTTTAAAGGTGTATGTTGTTTGCATAAAAACAAGTAAGAAAATAAGTAATAATAAGGCAAATGTTGTTGAAAAGACAACTATTTTTAAAATAGTACACACATACAAAACTGTTTTTTAAAAATAACTTTTTTTATGTTCGAAACATAGGACCGATATCTCAGTATCCCCTCCGTCTTCAGTTAATGGGTACTCATTTCCGACATTTTGAAAGCACTCAAGATGTCCACGACTTGAAAAGAAGTGTGTAGAAAAATTAGTCGGGAAGGCAACGTGATGCAAAGCGTGTTTTCTCTTTTGTTTTCGTACCATTTACTTACTATTTTTCTAAAGTTTCGGAAAATCCTTGTGAAAAATAATAACTAATTTTTCTTTGGGAAGTATAGATCCTGTTTGACAAAATGTGTTTTTGTTTGTCTGCATATGAAGTTGCTTTATACCTATGTGGGATAGTAATATGAAATAATATTATTTTATTTAAAGAAGTTTTTTGTAACGAATAAATCATAAACTACGCAACCAAATTGAATAAAATGCATATATATATATATATATATAGATGTATAATTCGAGGTAGTAACAGTTTTTAGAATTTTCATTCTATAAATTAAAAACAAAACATCATTTTTAGAAGTTCTCATCTCTAAACTTTCTTCGGCTCCAACTTAAAATAATTTAATTAAATTTTAATTTTACCTTTAAATTTTATTCGTATTCTTGGATTTTGATTGGTTAACAAATGCTTACTGCTTTATAATCATTAAGATTTAATGAAATAATCTTAAAATTTATTCTTTTTTAATTTCTGTGGGTTTCCATTTAAACTCAAACAGCAAATTGGTACTTGGATGGTTGATATAAATTTTTAAATATATTTTTAGTTACACGGTAGCTTTCTGGTTTGAAATTTAAAGATTTTAAAGAAATGTCATCGCTAACACGTGGAGTAAAATCCCGTGATTTTAATTTGAAGGGTTATTATTTTATTTTGTTTATTTATTTTTAAATAAATTAAATATTAAAATATCGTTATTAGTTTTTTAATGCTGAATAGATTTGTTCAACTCGATATAAATTATATTTTCAAAATCCATTTAATCTTGATGTTTGCAAGTAGAAAGATGGAAGTATATTTATTCATAGATGAGAAGTTTGATATGGTGTATCATTAAGAGTAAACCCGTGCTACGTCGGTATTTAAAGCTAAGTTTATATGCTTACCAATATCATAAAACTTTGGCTAAGTATGAAATTTTTTATTTCATATTACTAAGCAACATAGGCATACCAAGTAATAAGAAAATTTGGCATATAAAATAATAGTTTATACGTTTAACCAAAGACATTTCATAAGACTATTTTAATGCCTTTTGGAGAAAAATAAAACATTTTTTTTGTATTGCAGACGGATGCTAGTTTTCCGTTTTTTCTTTGTGCTCGCATATTTTTTATTTTTATTTATTTTGAAGAAAACAGTATATCATTATTTCCTTTTAATTTTATCTTAAAAATAGCATTACTTCTTTTCCGAAAAGTATAACTACTTAATATCAATAAGTGGTTAAATGAAATCATGTTGAGCTGGAAAACTTGCCCCGTATACGGGTATATTTTTCCAGCCTGGTTGCTAAAGGTTACCCAAAGAATGGCTAAAAGTTTCAAAAATATCGGAATTAACGCATGCACTAAATTGTTGTGCGACCATTGCTTTCCATTTTTTGTAGCCGGCCCATTGGCTCCACATTTTTTTACAGTGTAATAATTCGCGATGTATGGGGTTCTTGGGTGCTTTTTCACTACTACATTTTTCCTGATAGTTTCCAAAGCGGCATATATTGCTTCAGAAGTACTTATGCTATTTCTCCTATGTAGACAATTTTAATATTCAGAAGTACTTTTTTAAATCTAGAACTTCCTAAATGGTTTTACATAGAACTTCGTAATGTTTTCCCGTAACTTATTACAATTTAATTAGTTGTTTGACAATTATCAATTGAATAATATAAATATAAAATTATGTTTTTGCCTTTTGCAATGCCTAAAAGAATTTCATAATGTTTTTTAAAACATGAGCTGTGAAATCGAAAAATAAATATAGAATAAAATGTATTTAAAAAAAATTCTAGAAAGCTTTAGAAAATATCTATTTGTTTATATAAAAATAAAATGTTCTAGCTTGAATGTGCCATTAAAAATGTCTTTGTCGTAAATTCTAATGTCGTTTATTAATCAGAACTTTTAGATTTTTTTTAATGCAATATTTTTTTTCATGACATTCAGTAAAATTAATTAATTTTATAAAAGTATTTTAATCACTTTTGTATAGATTTATTTTTGTTTAAAGCAAGCAGTTTTAAAATTTAATTTTTAGTGAAATTTGCTTTTTTGAAATTAATTAAGGAAATAGCGATTTTTGAGCGTTTAAACAAAACATAATGAACATTACAAAATTTGATGTTTTTACTGTGCACAATTTTGTAAATAAAAAAACTTAATTTGTTAATTACTTTTAAATTTATATCCTTCCTAATATAATTTTATTTTATCAATTATTTTTTTAAGCCAGATATTTAATAACCAATGAAAATTAATCATGCGAAAAAAGTACAAAATACATTAGAATCTGTGTAATAAAAAATACAATAACAATATAATACTTGTTTGGTTAGTAATCCTTTTAGAGACAAAAAACTCTATGAAGCTGATTAGGTTTTGATTGCTGCTTGTTTAGAAAGCAACAAAAATGCGTAAATTAATTTTTTGGAGCATTGACGAAGACGATTTTAAGTTTGAATACAGAATATTCTTAATTGGTGATTGTTTTTGTCCTAGTTCTTTCATAAAGATTCAAAAATTTCTCGGTTTTTATATTTTCTGCAACAAATACGTAAAAACAAATGTAATTATTCCTAAATTGGATGAATTCCCAAGATTTTCTTAAAATGGATAATTGGAGATGCAAATACAAGGCATTACGACGCGAGGGGTTTTCAATATATCGTCATTTCCCCATCTCTTCATTTCTTAAAATAACGAATATGTTTTCACTTGAAAAAGGAAAAAAACTAAACGGGCTTTCGTCAAATAACGTAAATAGCCCCTGTCAAATTTTTTGTTTGGAATATTTCTTTGAATGCGATAAACTAACTTTTGATATCATACGTTAGAACGAACACCACGTTTTCAATGTAATAAGGAAATCAATGCATCACCTTGATTCAAGTTTGAATCTTTTTAATGTATTCTTAATAGAAATAGGAGTAATAAACGAAAATGAAATTAATTTGCTAATTTTCTTTAAAAAATATTTTATTGCCGAAATATGTTTGACATCGAAATTTTATGTCATACGTAGACAGAACTGCGGAGTAGTAAATAAAAAGAGTAACACGAGGAAATTTTGAGAGTTTTAAACATTGGCCATTGAGAAGAACTCCTAATGAAAACAAAAATTATTTTAGAAGTTAAATTTTATTTTAATTTTTTAAATATTATTTCTTGTGTAAACTTACAAAATTTAAGCATTGAAATAGAAATAGGACTATTTTCGCTTAAAGAAGAATATAAATATAAGTTGACGGTAAGATAAAATTGCAAAAATCCCTAATGGAAAACAATTTTACACTTGTATTTGACAAATGACAATTTCTAAGTTTTTAAAACGAAAAATGATCCATCGTAGATTTAGAATGTGTTAAAAAAATTAGTTTTATACATTTTATTTTCAAAAATTCTTCATCGAATATTTTATACATTTCTGCTTCTAGGAATACATTGAAAAAGAAACTGCGTTTTATGAATCGGAAAGCTTACTCATCATGAAAAAATGTATCGCTTACTTGGATTTAAATTGAAGTAAAGGTGATAAAATAAAGTATACATTTTTATCACTAAATTTTTTTTTATTTAGACCTCGCTACTTATATGCTAAATAAGATAATATAATTTTCTTTTTTTACATAAAATTATAGCTTTTATAATTTTAAATGTGAAACCGAAGGAAACAAAAAGAACACTTTTTGATTAAATAAAAATGCCCTTTTTTTAATTACGACAAGATATAGAAGACCATTTGAATGTAAAATGAACCCTAATTTTTCATACTGTATATTTTGTCTCTATTTTTGCCTAACTATTTGTTAAAAAAACAAGCAAAAGAATGAGAAATGATTACGTTTAGATAAAAAGTTAACTAAAAACTCATAACTAGTTTCTAATAATAATTAACTTAGCGCTGAACATTAAAAATGCATTAGTTATTCGTATAATGCAGCTTAATTTTAATTAAAAAATCTAAATATTACTTATTTTGAAATAAAAAAAATTGCAAGTCAAAATACTGGGTAATCATTTTGAAATACCCATGAAATGACATCTATTAGTACACAATGACCCTCTTGCATGCTCCTATATGCAAATATATCTTATTATCCGAGAATATAGTCGTGAATATCTTATGCAGTTCACAATCTTCATAGTTAGTTGACAATGAAGTGTTAACAATAACCCATGATTCATGCGTGACCATATATTATCATGAAGATACTCTGATGTTGAACAGTGGAGATATTTTAGGCTAATTATTTTGTTTTTCTTACTAAAAGAATAGAAAAGTTAATAATTTGTAGCATGAAAACTAAATATTAATTTGTGTAAAAATATGCTTATGTGCATTTTAGCTTCCACACTACGTTTATAACGTAAAAAGTGGAAGGTATTATAATCGTTTAGTCCGTGTGTCCGTCCGTCTGTCCGTCACCCACTTTCATAGCCCAAACTACAAATACTACGGACAAGTGTGATACGTCAAAACATTCAGCGCATCGAAATTAGAATACATTGAAAATTTCAGAAAGAATCGAATGAATTTCGAAGAATTTCAAGAATTCGATCGAAGTACTTCAATTATTTAAAAAAAACTGCAAAATTTAATGCTCATTTAAAAAGCATAGGAAGCCATTTTTATTAGATTAAATCACCTCTGCCATTCGCAACAATCGCTCGAGAAACTTTAATTCTTTTAGACAATAAATTAAAATAAATTTATTTTTGCGACATTGATCAGTTTGAAATGACGTCAAATATATTTCACTACGAGATTCTTTGTATGTTGATATGAAATATTTTCATTCTATTTAAAAGCGAGGAATATTACATATTTATTCTTTGAAATATAAATAAATTTTTTTGCAAACAATAAGTAATAATTATTGAATTTTCGAAATAAAATAAATGAAACCAGCCAAATTTAGCATGTAAAAGTTTATTATAGAATTAATGCTGTGTTTGGCACCTTTTTACCTGTTAAAAACAACTGTTGTGTGGAAGCGGGTTAAGTGAGAGATTCTGTTACAAACATACTTGTTTCTTATTTACAATAATTTGTGTGGCAGTTAATAAAACAATTTCATTGTAGTACCAAATACGTACTGTAAAGAAAATTATGTATTACTTTAAAATATATTACAAGATACTTACCGAAAACATTTTTTTTTAAATCAGAAATTGATTTTGTTTAACTGTCGATCTTATTTCTATTACGTTAAACTGATTTAAATTAAAATGTATTACAGGTTCCTTTGAGAAAATGAGGAAATATTGTGATATTTTTAAATTCCTAAAACGCCCAGAAATAGCAGAAACGATTAGATTTAGAAAAATTAGTAAACTACAAACTTTATCGAAAACTCACAATATCCATTAATGATTTTTATTCATTAAACTTCTTTTGTAAATTTTTAAAAAGTTTTTAGCTCTTCAAGTACATTTAGTTTATAAAAGTTTTTTAATTACTTTGCACTTTTTTAAATTAATTAACAGAATTTTCCCACACGATTCAGGCAGTAGATCAATGCTAATCGTTTGTACGATTTTAACCGTATAACAAAAAATGGCGTGGTGATTGATCTATGAGCGTAAAAATTTGTGACGATTGGATAGAAAGCTAATAACTTTTGAAAGAGTTTGTGACTGGTTGGAAGATTGATTTTCGTAAAACAAAAATTTAAAAGTAATTGGTAGTTCAAATAGTAATGCTTGTGGAAAGTGTGTATATGTGTGGTAAACAAAGAGAAAAAGTTTTGGTAAAAAAAGTAGGTTTGTAACAGAATTTGTTACTTAACCCGCTTCCACACAACAGTTGTGTTTAACAGGTAAAAAGGCGACAAACACAGCATAAATATTCTATTATAAACATTTACATGCTAAATTTGGCTAGTTTCATTTATTTTATTTCGAAAATTCAATTATTATTACTTATCGTTTGCAAAAATTAATTTTATATTTCAAATAATAAATATGTAATATTCCTCGCTTTTAAATAGAATTAATATATTTCATATCAACGTACAAAGAATCTCGTAGTGAAATATATTTGAATTTCAAACTGATCGGTGTCGCAAAAATAAATTTATTTTAATTTATTGTCTAAGAGAATTAAAGTTTCTCGAGCTATTGTTGCGAATGGCAATGGTGATTAAATTCTAATAAAAATGGCTTCCTATGCTTTTTAAATGAGCATTAAATTTTGCAGTTTTTTTTTAAATAATTGAAGTACTTAGAAATCGAATTCTTTTCTGAAATTTTCAATGTTGCTGAATTTTTTTTGACGTATCACACTTGTCCGTAGAATTTGTAGTTTGGGATATGAAAGTGGGTGACGGACAGACGGACAGAACAGACAGACGGACTGAACGATTATAATACCTTCAACTTTTTATGTTATAAACGTAGTGTGGAAGTTAAAATTATAGAATAATTACGATTATTCATTATAATGAGGCTTATGATGAAATTGAATAATGTTAAATAAAATTTAAATTTAAGGGGGAATCGGTGCGCTGGATCGCGGGTCTCCAAACTCAAGTGCGTCAGTGTTAATCCAATGCGAAAAAACTATTTTCTCTGCCACATTTCTCCGGCTGTATTAAATATTTTTACAAACGGTTTTTTTTAAATAATAAATGTAGACAACTTACAGGTCTTTATCTTCCCAGTTTTTGAAATTGCTTCAAATATTTGTGTAAAATTATTTATTGAAAATTTAAAAAAAAATATTCGAACTGATTTCAAAAAGTGGGAAGTAAATGGAATTGTAAGTCAGCTACATTTATCACGTAAAAAAATCAGCTAGCAAAAATATTCAATACAGCCGGAGAAATGTGGCAGAGAAAATATTTTTTTCTCTATAGAATTAACACTGATGCACATTGCTTTGGAAACCCCCGGTCCAGCTCGCCCATTCCCCCTTAAGATACAACTTGGCATTGTGCAAGAACAAGTATCCTAATATTTCACTTTAAATTATTAATGTTTTAGGATTTCGATACTTGAAATCCAAAATTGAAATTAAAAAAAGGGTTAAAACACAAGAAAAGTATTATATAGTAAAAAGCACAAATAATTGTGCAGTTCATAATTTATTGTAAAGTATTCAAATAGTTTTGCTTATTTAGGTATAAGTCTTAAGTCTTGTAATACGGCAAATAATTCTTAAGTTTGTTTAAATAGACTAATATGTACTATTACCGTTAAGGAATTGTTATTAACTTAATTATTTTACAAATTTATTTGGAGCATTATGGTATTCAAGCAAATAATCAATCTGAAAAAACAATCTAACGTCTTACTCTTTCATTGCTCTTTCATGTTTCCTAAAGTTTAACATGTTTTGAGAAAATCCTTTTATCACAAAAATTCTTAACTTCCAGATTTGTTACTTTTATCAAAAATCTAACTTCTTACTCTTTCAATGCTCCCTTAAAGAACTATCATGCTTCCTAAAGTTTTAAAAGTTTTGAGTAAATCATTTTATCACGAAAATTCACGATTTAATTTTTCTTCTCAATCAGAAAAAAGTGTGGTTAAATTGTGTATAATTTAATATACGAATTCCCTTTTTATTGCGAGGTACAAAATGCTATTTTCCACATAAAAGCAATATAAAATGATTTCGTAATTGCAATACCTACAACAAAATTATGTTAGAAATATTTATGGCAGTTAGTAACCTTAATTTACTAAAGTTGAATTAATATGTTATTAAAATTACTAAAAATGCAAGAAAAACTTTTAATATCATGTAGAAGATCAGATAATTTTCTTAGATACTGTCTTTAGAAATTCGTAAAATTCTAAGTTTTGTAAAGATGTTTATTTATGTTTTTATAATGCAACGCTGGCAATACAATGTTTTTTTTTATGGTAAGGTGGTTAGTGTTAAGCAGTTAGTAACCTGAATTTACTAAAGTTGAATTAATATGTAATTAAAAGTACTAAAAATACAAAAAAACGTTTAATATCATGTAGAAGATCGAATTTTTTCTTAGATACTGTCTTTAGAAATTCGTAAAATTCTAAGTTTTGTAAAGATGTTTATTTATGTTTTTATAATGCAACGCTGGCAATACAATGTTTTGTTTTTATTGTCAGGTGGTTAGTGTATAGTGTTACTTTTCTCTCTCTTAAGGAAACATAATACTTAACATTTTTGCAATGTCAAACTTATGTTCAAGTCCTTAACCTAATTGTAATAAATTGTATTCCTTTTATGAAATTAGCCTCTTTTAAAATTTACTGTAAGGACTGTTTAGGTAATACATAAATTGCCCAAACTTCAGACGGTTGTTCTCCGACTAAAATTTTCGTTCAATTCGTAAAATGGTTATTTCCGGGTTTAGTCTTTAAAATTGATCTATTTTTTTCAATCAACTTTTATAAGTAGTTTTAATGAAGATAATGAAGAAATAGATTTAATTATAATTTCCATGATTTAATAAACAGCGCAATAATTCTTTGGAATATTATACGATTTTTCTTTAAACTAAAAATAAAGATAAAAAATAATGTTGAGTTTTTATTACAAATGAGTTGTTGCGCAATTGTTACAACTGCCCTAGAAATTTAAGTTTAGTGAATATGTCCTAAAACAATTTTATGAAACCGGTACTTCAACTAAATAACTTTAAAAAAACAATAAAAAACTGATAAACACGCTACCAAAACTTTTTTTACGCATTAAAACTTAGATAAATTCATCACATTAATATGTTTTCAATTGAATATCACATTTCGGTAAAAAAGTTAAACGTTTTAAAAGTTTCCAAACTTTGCAAGCATTAAAAATTTGTTTAAAAAGGCATAAATTATATGAATTTACAATTTATATTAATTATTTGAGTTAATTAAAACAATAACACATATGTTAAACTATGTGTTTCGATACATCTTCACGTTACTGCAGAATAAAGTTTGAACAAACTTTCTGCTCGGAGGTCCCGAGAAAATAACTTTTTATTTGTTACAACTTTTCACAGGAAGAAAATTTGACTACAGGCATTTTCTTTAAATCTACTTTCAAGAGTCAATACTTTGTTTCATTGAAAAAGAAAAAAACAAACTTTAAAAAAAATATTTTCCCTTTAGAGACTACCAGTCACTTTTTCCTCGAATCAAGGGACCAATTTCTTTCCCTCCCATTTCTAAAACAACCCTTTCAATTCTTTACAAAAAAATCCGAAAACTTTACTGAAAAGGAATCGTCCCTATTGGATATTTACCTTTGAATCCCGACGAATCAAAGGCGAGAGCTGTCCACGGAAAGAAGATGAAGAGGAACACGTGGAGAGACACGGAAACTTCCATGGGAAGATGTAGATGAAAAGGATCGTAAGAGGCAAGGGACGGGGATGACTGAACAGTCATTTAGAACCGAGACACGCGACTTTCGCGCGCGCTAGAGGGCACTCGCGTCGCTCTCGGGCCCAATCAGTACGCGCGCACTTCTCTTTAAGTTGCGTATCTTCATTAATTACATTCATCTCTATCTGAAGAGATAGAGATAAAGAAAGATAAAAACAGAGATAGAATTAAAATAAAAGTTCTTGGCCGGGAATGGCCGGCGGGTGTAACATTAAGAGCTTAGATCCAACCCTGGAGAGAAATAAGGGAGAGGAAGGGGCTATAAAAATTGGATTAGTAGAAGAAAGCAGGCGTCTTATTGATATGTAGGATATTAAGGGGAAAAGGGCCTATTAGCTGGGTTCGGATTTGGCCAGAGGAGGTATTTAAGTTCATATTAATTTCTCAAGACGATGCTATTAAAGCGGATAGATTGCGATGAATCGCAATCGTGGGAATAAATATGAGCGACATAAGCTGGTTTATGATGTATATTTGAGTGTTTTCGATGAATCCGAAGTGATGTTTTTGCTTGATGCTTTAATTAACCTAGTTTGCTTGTATTAAGTATTTTGGTAAATTGGGATTCTTCCAGATTTGTGCGTAATCATTAATAAAGTCATTTAAATCCTTATTTTCATTTAAGGGGGACCGGAGCCCTCCAGTGAAGCCCATGTTAAAATGACCCTTTTGATGTACCTTTTTCTCAGAATCTATTTGATACATTTTAATGAAATTTTTGCTAGTTATTAAATAGATGTTCAACTATACTTTACTGGAGGCATTTTTAAAATTTTTGTTAAGTTTTTAAATTATAAATGTTTAAGTGAAACTTCATATTTTTGACGTAAAGAAACATCAATAATATTAAAAAGAAAAAAAGTAAAATAATTATACTCAAATCCTCCCAGCGAATTTTAGAAACCAACTTTTTAAATACGTATAAAAAATGAAAAAGGTACACGCACATTGAAAAAGTAAGTTTTGCGATATAAGCGTTTAAAGTAAGCAGTAGTAATTTCTTACCTATATCATAAGGGGACACATACATAAGGGGATTTTACCTAACCAACATTTTAAAATTATATATTAAAAATACTTCTAGTACTTAAAACTTTTATTTTAAGATATGGTTGTAAAGCTAAGTTTGCATAGTTAAAGAAACACTAAAAACATTGAAATGTCCTTTTTGAAAATTTGGGGGGGGGGGGGGGGTGTCTGGTCCCCCTTTAAATTATTTTATAAAGGCATTATATTAAAACTTTAAACGGTATTTTATTTTTATTTAAATTAAAAAAATCTCATTTACAAGCTTCAAAAAATAATCTTTCAGCAGTAATAATTGCTGCAAGAATCTGTTGTAGTTAATTTACGTACATTTTGACAAGTTGATATTATACTTAAGCTTTTTCTGTGGTAGAAAGCCAAAATTCTAGAGTCCATATTCAGGGAAATATTCAAGGCTGGCTTTTGTTGATCTGCAATGTTGATGTGACTTTCATTGTTAATTTTTTAAAAATCATTTCAAATGGAATGGACCAAATCGTCTTAGGGACGTAAGATGTGTAAAAAACACAAAACGTGTGGAAAACACAAAATCTTTCATTCGGATGTTCGAAACCTTCGCAACACTTTCATTACCTTATATTTCATATTAGGGATCAGTTTCGAGTTTAAAGTTTAAAATATTCTTTGTAGCAACAGGAAGCAAAACATTCGGCCAAACTTATGTCAGGTCTAAGAAGAATAAACAAAAGAGTTAGTATCTTTTAACCCTTTGTAGATTACGAATAAATTTTTTTTACTGGAAGGATAATTAATAAAAATCACATAAGCAGAAACTTAAAACAATGTGAAAATATATAGATTTTATTATGAATATCATTACATTATATTTTAGATTTATTGAAGTTTCCACTTGAATCTACTCGATTTATTTAAAAACTTACTTGCAGAAAAATTCAGTTCATCAATCATGATCAAAATAAAATTTTATACATTTTATACATCTCCTTTTACGACCACAATAACTTATATCTGACATCGAAAAAAAAATTCGTACTATATTTGAAAAATAAACATTAACAAACTAGCTCTCAACTTATTCACAGTAGACGCTAAAATAGACTGAGAATAGACAGAGATTATCAACTGGCGCCAATATTCCCCGCCAAACACACATTTCAATAGCAGCCATCTTCTAAGAAATAGACTCTGTGCGGAGGATTGAACCAAGAACGACGACACTTCCGGAGTTTGGAATCAACCATTGTGGTATATTACCATGGTGATAAACAGAAAGATATGAACTGAAAAGTTGGAATTAGCGTATGTTAGAAAACCACAAGTCAGAGTTGGATAAAAATAGAACAATCAAGATGAAGTTTTTTTTTTTTGAAAATTGCTACTTTCTTGAATGTTTATAGGGCAACTATTTACGCGTTTAAGTTGAACTTGTTTTAATGATCGAAAAGTTCAGCCTCAAAAAAGCTAAAAATTTTAATAAAATATATTTAATAAAAATGCAAATGATATATGGGAGATAACCCCAAAAGCGTAATTTCAGTTAGTTATTTAGTACAAAAATAATAGTTAAATTTTCAAAAAATTTTTGCCAAAAAATACATAAAGTATTTATGATAATATGAGATGCTTCGTCATGAATTTAAACAAGCATTTAACTACTAAGGGCGTCTATTTAAAAATAATATGAAAATCATTAAAAAAATTATTTTAAGTGAGGGACAACAGTGGCATATAAAAAACTATTTCTAATCATTTTGAAGCTTATAAGTCATTTTGAAATGCACAGTAAATATTAACCAATACGTCACTAATCTAGTATATTTACTGTAAATACAAATTGCACAAAATATTCACTTATGGGAGAGTCACCCATATACATATTTACTAAGTTTTGCATTATGCAAATAAATGAGCTTTGAAAATACTTAGATATACTTGAAACTTCGATGAGATGATGATTCAATATTTTCTATTCTTTGCAGTTTAATAATTTCATAAATTATTGAATTATGATAAAACTCAATTTGAAGCATGTGTAATCCCTTAAAATGTTAAATAAAGATCCAGTGATTAAATAAATTTACTGAGATATTTTTCATAGTGTACTATTTATTGTTGCTGAAAAAAATTGTATTGAGAAAAAAAGCTTTATAAATCCGGAAAATACATACATAATTTAGAACATAGTATAATAGATTTTTTATACAACTATATATTTAAATTAATAAGATAAATATGGCTGTAGATTGCTTTAAAAGTCATGAAACTTCTTAAAAATCGTACTCAAGAACTTAATTCTGAAATGTTTCAAAACAAAAAGATCAATACACATAAGATATATTGTCGTGAAACTGGTTTTCCCCTCCGATTTATGTGACTCACATTGGAGTAAAAGAATATGAAAGTTGTTCTTAAGTAACTCACAAGTTATAATCGATAATAAATCGTAGACTTGAACAGTTACAATAAAATAACCAGATGGAATTATGTTTAGTTGTTATTATAGCATAGTTTTTGTCCTTTTATTCTGTTTAAACTACCACATTTAAAACTTTTTCAGGACAATCTTTGTTGATAAAACACAATTATTAGTCTGTAGTTTATTGAAAAATCTCAGGTCTAGATTGCTGCAATAAAAAAAATAAATATTTTTCGAATTTTACTAAGGCGTGCTTAAAATATTAAAATTGTAACAATTAGAAAAAAGTTTAACCAAACAAATCGTCAAAAGTTTATGCATTGGAATTAAAGGAATTGTAAGAAAACTTCTGGCTAATTGACTGTGATGTATATACTCATAGTAATTAACAAAAATTTGCAAAATCATGAGTAAAATATAGCTTATTGCATATTATAGATGTATGAAAAAGTTGTGGCTAAAAAAAACCTAAGAATTTAATGATACTGAAAATGACTTTTGTTTAGTAACTTTATTATGAGGACGGCTTTTTGGTATTTAATAACCATGTGTAAAGCCATACAAAAATAAAAGAAATGCAACAATAATATCTTTATTTGGTTATAAATGTCTGACAAAAAGAAAAATAGCATCATTTATGTGAAAAGTTTAGGGATATGAAAAATAAACTGATATTTTTTCTTTTCTTGGTACATAAATAATCTTGATGTTGAAGCAATTTGAGATAAGGTTAATTATATGACAGGGTTATATCGATTTTCGAATTATACATTATATATATATTTTTTTTTAGCTTTTTGTGTTTTGAAATTCATCTCCTAATGAATAAAGCTAATAATAATTAATTAATGCCTATCTAACTTCAAAATGAATGTATTTACAGAACATTTTATTCTTTAATTATAAACTAATTCTGAACCAAATTTATTGTTTTAAAAATTACTTTTTTACTACATGAAGTCAAACTATTTTTTCAAGTTTATTTATGTAAATTGAATATTAAAAAATAGATAATATCAATATGATTCATAACGTTTTTGAATCTATCTAATATTAAGTTGAATATATACAAGTGTTTTTCCTCCCCATTGGTAAATTAACTAAATTAATGAATAGGTAATGAAATTCTTACTTTTGCTAATGCTTTCGTAAAATCTAGCTAATGTTCAATTTGGTGGAATATTAAAAAACTATTAAAGTTTATTAAGATTAATGAAAATAATAATTTACAAATGTGTCTGCACAATCTTGTATCATAATATTTTTTCTTTGTTTTTTTTAATATAAATGTTATGAATAATCAAACTCACATCTATGAGGAATCATCAAAGGAACGTTTTTAAATTTTTTATTGTAACTTACTAAATAGTATTAATTGAAATCCATTTTCTCTAAGTAAATACACTTTTATTCTTCACTGTTTAATTTGTTATATAGGGGGAACTAGGGACATTTGACCCATAAGGATACATGACCCAATGCCTTTTTCTCAGCAATGGAAAAGTTTTGTGAGTTGAAAGTGGCATCACTTTTTCCTTTCAGCCAGCTGTTCACATGGTGAAAAAAACGAGCTGAATCATTGCGTATGTGTTAAGTTATGCGAAGAAATACGTTTTCATGCACTGATAGTCAATCTTAGAGGCCGTAAGGTTTTTCGGTCGAAAAAGTGCAACTATGGATAATTGACCTAAGCTAATTGGGGATATGTGACCAAAGTAAACAACACAAAAGTAGACAGAAGTAGACCAAGTAAATTTTCTTAAAAATCACGGGAGTCCCAAAAGTAAATGACTGAGTTCTTAACAAAGTATAAGGTTTGTTGGGAAGGTACAAGGGAAATTTTTTTAACAAGCTTACAATTCAATATGCATAAAAAATCGATGAAAAATGTTTTAAATGTCCTAAAATAGATAATACATCCCGAAATGATATTGATCAAATAGTAGCGATTCTTCAACCACCTGTGTTTTCTCTGCAAAATAAAAAAAAAGCTTCAGTTTTGTATTTCGAACAGAATTTACTTCTAAATTTGATTATTTCGTTAGTGTAAGCATAATTAATAAGATAAAAATAAAAAGTAATAATTCTGTGTAAATACTATAAAATCTATATAAACTTTATAATATAATATTAGTTCTGTTATTAGGTAAAAGTGTTTTGATTTGATCCTATGCATTAATTTTAGGTATTAATACCAAATGTTTGGGTTGGGTCACGTATCCCTAATGGGTGGGTCATGTATTCCTATGCATTGGGATACATGACCCAAAACTAAAGTTTTAAATAATTTATATTTTACTACTATTTCAGTTAATACTACAGAAAAATACTAATATATATTGTGTACTACTTTATGAAGTATAAATTATCTGCATTTACACATTCATAAATAGTGTTTTTTAAAAGTTACAAGCAAAAAACTTCGAGTTGGGTCATATGTCCCTGGTTCCCCCTACACATAATTTTAATGATATTTTAAGAAAGCCAATAGAATTTACGATTATTGTTCTTTGTTATCAAACTCTTTACGTCCTTTTAAGTCGAAAACGTTTGTCATTGACCTTTAAAAATTCGCTTTTAAATAATGCACCTTTCACTTCAATTACCCACTTTCAAAAACCACCAGCGGGAGCCTAGAAATAGTTCCCTGAACAATGCCAATTCTGATCTTTTATTGCTTTTCTTTAGGTAAAAGGAAAAAAATAATCCATAAAAAAGAATAATTTTGTTGGAGAACAACTTTTTTATTCCCAAGTCATATCCACATCGCAGCTGACTCAATGTGAGTTGTCGGCACATAAAGTTTTGGTCACATGACGTCTGTTGACCCATTGCCACTGGCGAAGTAGAAATATTAAAAAGATTGTTGGACCAATGTATTTTGCCGACAATTGACCACAGTAGGATAGGTAAGTTATTTAACAAGTTCATTGATATTATTTGATACTAATAGTGTGTACATGTCAATAATATTCTAAATTACTAAAAAAATACTACTTATTTATTTAAAATTTGATTTAAAAATATAAATTTAATTAATGAAATAAATCCAATAAGACAATTTAAAATATTAGTGAATTAATGAACACAGTTTATATTGCATGGAAATAATTTTAGTAACACAAGAATAGCTTTTTTTATTTGACATTTCTTACTAGTATACATTCAAATGAAAGAAAATGCACAAGTTTACTCCAAGTTTTACTATTCTTCACAATTGTCAAAGTAATATTTTTCAATTGAAATTTGCAATGAATATAAAAATAAATAGAATTTGACAAAGCACTTAGAAATATGTTGGAATATTCCTATAATTGTATAATTTCATATATAACAGCAAAGTTTCATCCGTAATAAATACTATTGGATTAATGTTAAAAATTTTTTGAAATGGTAATGGTATTCAGTAATTTTTTTAATCTGTTACTATGAAATTAGTTTTAGAATTTATTATTATTACAATGCTTTGAAGTACAACCATAAAATAATATTGCCCATTAATTCCCACTCTCTCTCTATATATATAGTGAAAAGGTATAGAAAAGTACGGCAAGAATATAATACGATAGAGTATGATTGATATTCTGCTATATTACAATATTGTTTGATTCTAGAATGTTTCTTTGGTTTTCTATTTTAAATGTGTTAGTCGTTTCTTCAATAGATCCGTTTTTGTTTTAAAAAAATCTAAACACTATTGTTACGCCAATAACTAAATTCAATAGCAAAAAATACAGACAAAATATTAAATACATATTGAATTGTTAATATATCGATGCAATCATTTAGAATTTATAAAACTCAAAAAAGGTCGAACATAATTTATCACCCTACATTAAACATCAAAATTTCTTGCTGTACAATGATATAATAGATATAATTAGATAAAATAATTGCAAACGTACATAGGTAGAAAACTGTTTTTCTGCAAGACTGCAATTGTATCTTCAATCCGGTTATTCGCTTTCTTATTCCCCATTATCAGCAAATTATATTTGTCCTCTGCATTTCAAGATCATCTAATTCAATCACCAAGTTTACCTTTTTTTGCAGGTTACGCCACTTCTTTTTCTTTCGATTACTCATTTTATTCTCTTTTTTTTAAAAACAATATGTCAGAATCGAAGTAATTTTTTGGTTGGGCATTGTGGTTTATTTTCTTTATTTTTTTTCCTATTCCATTTTTGGAAAAGTTGAAGCGAAGCCATTTCACAGATGATGGAGTACGTTTTCTCAGTATTTCTCTCTTCGGAATGGCATCAGGGTCGTTGTTTCGCTGTTAAGGCTTAACTTTATTGGGGAACTGCGGAGATCCTATTGTTGGTGCTTAAGCGTCTTAACTTAAACCAAAAAGGAAATCGTTGAAAATAAATTTTCAGTTTTATGAAGCGTAATGGAAGGTATTAGTTTATTGGTTTTTCGTTTCTGCATTAATGTTTTTCGCATTCTATCATACACTTCACTTACAGTGAATATAGAAATTTAAAAGGAAAGTATAGATTGTAAGGCTAAACTGGAGAATTTATATTTAACGTAAAAAATTCTTTTTAATGTGTGAAATGATGAGACCTGAGCGCTTGGTGAAATTGTTTAGGGTAGTAATAAAACAGTCATTTAGTTAAGCGGAATGCAAAAAAAAATATAACTGTAAGTTTATTGTGAAAAATGTAATGTATTTTGATGCAGAACTCTTTTTGTACAATTATGCGTATTAAGTTGATAAATAAAATTACCCTCTTGTATGAATTTAGTCTGTGCAAAAGTTTAATGTCAGGCAAATGCATTGCCCATGGTCTTCATACAACTCGATATTTTTGAAAATGTTTCTACAAGAAAAGATTCTGAATCTACAGTTAAGTAAAATATTTCATTTGCATACTTTCTTTACGCATTCCTAAAGCTAATTATTCTATTAATTAATTCACCCAAGCAAAGATTGAAAATTAATACAAAGAACACATAAGCAACCACTAATTACTTTAAGTGTCAAAGACAGCAAATAAACTTCTGAAGTCTTGTCAAACAAAATATGTTTCGTTTTAATTATTTTCTTGGCCAATGGGAAAGTGAATCGAATGGAACAGTATTCCCCACAAAATATATAAACTTTCAGCAATGTTTGTCACTAATATAAATCTTATTTTTATTTTCTTTAAATGATCGAGCGCTACCTAGCAAGATGTTGCCGTAACTTAATTACTGTTTGATTAACATTCAAGCTTCATCAATTAATCATAGAAAAGTAAAAAAAAGTGTTCAGAAAATTGATTTTTTAAACAAATAATTTGAATAATTATTAAATCAATCACATTACTTTTAATCGAAACTGTTTGCACTTACCCTATATAATATAGGAGAATTTTAAAACTTCATACAACACTCTTAAGCCTTGGTTTCCTAATTTAATGATCGTTATCGGCGGTTGCACTCATATTAGGTCACAGAAATGTTAATGTATAGCAATAGCGTATTTGAAGCGTTTTCCAAAGCATCGTGTCGATCGTGATGGACGATACGATTACTATGATTAAGAGACCCAGGCTTTCATAAGTGCTATAATGATAAGATGCCAATATCCAATAAGATGTCTTTATGGATTTTTTGTACCTTTCAAGCGATTCTCTTTGTAACTTTCTGAATTATAAATATTTTAACACCTACACATACACTTTCGGCAAAAAGTTACCTTTAGAACTTTTGCAGCACTTGATTTTCGCATCGAACTAAGCATTGCTAAATCTACTCTCGTAAAACAATCCAAGTTTAACCCCTTTAATCAAACCATCCAATCACGTACCACTAAGCACATTCGGCCCTAACGATGTTAAAGAAATCCTGAAATGTTTCTCCCTCATGTTGTTGTAAGAACTTAACCGCTTCGAACGTCTTCCATACGATGTAACTTAAGCCGGTTGTAATTTATTTTGTATTTCTTCTCTTTATTTTACGGAGAAACATTTTAATTTTGAATTTCCCTCTGATTACTTTTTTGGAGGATTTGTTACTTTTTTCCTATGAAAAATACTTTTAACTGTTTTAAATGATTTTGCTTGCCTGATTGTAAGGAACTGGTTTAAATTTTGACAGAATAAAGCAACTGCAGGCACTCTTTATTATGGTTTCTCTAAAAGTGAAACAAAATCATTACTTTATAGTTGGATAGGTAATACTCTATTTTATGTATTAATGTAGTAAATAATATAAACTAAAAGTCTAAACTTAAAATCTGTAATTTGAAAGCTTCTGTATTTGTAATAGTAAAACATTTTTTTGTTGTTGCTCGTAATAGTTGATTTTTCTCCAGAACATTTTAATATTATATAAAAAAATTTATAATTTTATGCAACTAAATTTGCAATTGAGTTCTAAAACTAAAAAAACAAATGAAAGATTTTTTTATTAGGAAATATATTATGAGAAACTTAATCAACATATAAAGGGTGCAATTGCAAAGCGCACGTTTTCAAAAGCATAAATAAGATATAGGGTTCGACCCGTTCGTTGGCGACTTCGTCTGCTTGAAATTACCATTATTATAATTCGCTAACGTTCGGCCCAAACTGGATCTCCATTATACTTTGGAGAAGTCGAGTCTTAAAATACTACACTCTTCATATTAGAAACTAGATAAACAAATATCAAAAAACAACATCTATTTTTCCAACCCCTTACCAAGACTGCCTCATCTACGAAAAAAAAACAAAAAACCCTTCCCCCTGAAAAAAAGAACAACCTTAAACGAAACAGCTCGTTATCGAACGTGTAATGGGTAGAAGCCCCACGCCGCAAAAATCTCCCGAATCTGTTGTGGCATTGTCTTGTAGCAGGGAACTTCTATTGACCATCTGATTAGAACGGTCCCAGGGTCCCAAATCGAATCGTCGGCCCCCCGAATCCCAAGGGCCCCCCTCATGACGGCCCTGCTTGGATCGGTGAAGAAGAAAAGGGCATGCGAGGAATATACAGGAGATAACTTTGTTATGGCTTTCCTTTCCTTGATCTACAAGGAATTAACGTGGGATACATTGGTGTGAAAGGTCTGGGGCCGATTCGATTAATTTGTATATGCATTGGCTTCAAGGCATACGCTAAAGTGGTTTTTGTTAGAGAATTTAGTATTTTGGTAATAGTACTTAAATCTGTATTTAAAGATATTGTTATATCTTATTTGGATAAAGGATAAAATAATAGATATTTTTGCGGTTTTAATGCATTTTAAATAGATCATTACATTTGTCGAATCAATAGACGGTTTAGAATATATTATTAAAATAGATATAGAGTTAAAATTATTAAGCTTTGCCTAATTTCAAGCAACATAACTATCACAGCCTTTACAATCACGGTTTTAAGGTTTGGCTATTCGAAGGCCCAGCCTGAATCGAGGAAGAAGAAACGGGTCTGCAAGGAATATACAGAGGATAACTTTGTTATGGCTTTCCTTGCCTTGATCTAAATAGAATAAAAGTGGGATACATTGGTGTGAAAGGTCTGTGGATAATTCCATTAATTTTTATATACATTGGATTCAAGGCATACGCTACAGTGGTTTTTGTTAGTGAATTTAGTATTTTGGTACTACTCGAAAATGAATGTAGTTATGCCTAATTTGCATGTAGGTTTAATCTGCAAGGAATATACAGAGGATAACATTGCTATGGCTTTCCTTGCCTTGATCCGAATAGAATAAAAGTGGGATACATTGGTGTGAAAGGTGAAAGGTGAGCTGATTCTATTAATTTGTATATACATAGGATTCAATGAATACGCTAAAGTGATTTTTGTTAGTGAATTTAGTACTTTGGTAATACACTTAAATAGGTATTTAGGATATTGTCATATCTCATTTGGATAAAAGGTAAAATAAAAGATATATGGTTTAAATATATATATTCGCTTGTTTTAATGTATTTAAATGGACCCTTATATTTGATTTCTCTATTATTAACGTCAGTTTTAAAATGTCTTACATAAAAATAGATGTAACGAAACTAATTAAGTATTGCCTTAGAGCAAACATAACTATTAGAGCCCTTGTAACAACGGTCCTAAGTATCGATTATTTAAAGGCCTGCCAGAATCTTAAGAGCTGAAAAGGCATGCGGGGAATGTAATGAAGATATACTTAAGTAATAGTTTTTCTATCTTCGACCTACAAGGAATTAGTGTGAGATACATTGATGCGATAAAAAAGTATTTAGAGCTGATTTGATTTATTTGAATGAGTCGATTTACTTTGTATATTCAAAAAATTGAATGCAAAGAATACAGTTAAGTGGTTTGTGTTAGTAAAGAAAATAATTAAGTTATTTTTAAGTACTTATTTTACAATTTTCATTTATTTAATTTGTATAGAGGGTATAGTAAAAGATATGATATCTCGATATATTTTTCACGGTTTTAGAGTTTCCAAAATAAACCATCTACTACATTTGTCGATAAAGCCAGAATTTTTTCCTTGGAACAGAAATTTTTTAACCCTCTGAGGGATAAGCAAGTTTTCTGAACTGGGAACTGGCATTCACTGCATGACAATTAAGTTTAATATTCTAACGGAATTTTTTTTCCTTTATATTTTTTGAATATTATTTTATTTCGGTAGCACGTGATTACAAATGACTTATCCATATTTCCAATTTTAAAGTTTAGTAAAATTATATGTGTACTTGTACAACCTGACGGTCAAGTGACAGGTTTGTACTTCTGTATCCATTAGAGGATTGATGGGCTTTGTTTAATTTTAACCGAAATAGCTTAAAGTTAAACAAAGTCTGTTAGAATTTTTATGTTTTTGTGTTCAAATCCCCAAGGACCTTTTAGTTTGAAGGTCATATTTGGGTTCCTAACATTGGACTGCCATGTCAAGACGCAATATAAAACACATTGGTGTGAAAAAAAAGAATTGGGCTTCCGTTTGACTAGTTTCTGTATGATTGATGATAAAACAATGTGATAGATTGGTTTTTGTTAGTTTAATGAAAAAAGTTATAAATGGAATGAACTAAGTTAAAGTGTTATGGTTTCAAGGGATATTTTCTTATTTAAATTTTCCGCAATATTATGCTTGTTAACAATGAGATAAAATAATTTCTGACACGATGCCCTAGTAGGGAAAATATTCATTTCAATCTAGCTATGAAAAAATGAGTAGATAAATTTGGAAATTGGGTGACGTATTTTGTGCATGCACTGCTAAAAAAATAGGGCATTTTCAGTTTAAAAAAAGTTAAGTAAGGTAGCTATCTTTCTATTTAATTATAAAAAAAAGATGTTTCAATGTTTAAGGTTGGAACTAGTTAATAATCTTTTTCAGCTGCATGTATTTTGAGCAAACGTCTTGCGTCTTATAACTTTTTCCATCGCTCTGACTTATTGCGGAAATGTTCGTTTTTTAATTAATAGTCTAGTTTTTTTTTATATTTCAAAGATCTTTTAGATGGTCATTCATATAAAATTAAAATCCAATATAAGTTATATCTCTACCGCATTATGTGGAATTTTCTTTTGACTTTTTTTTCCTACCTTAGCGATAGATTATATATTCTTTGAAAAAACATTTTTCGCTTGAAATAAAAAAAAAAGTATCAAAACAAATATTTCCGTAAAAAATATTTGGTTACATTATAAATAAAATACCCATTTCATTTGAGATATTTAATAGGATAACAATTTGGGTTAGCCGACTTCCTAATGATAGCATACTGTCATATATTTATTTTTCGTTTCATTTCGTTCAATTTATGTAATTTTTACGTTCCATTAGAGAACTTTCAAAATAGCGAACAGTACACACATAAGAAGTTTTCAAATAGGCTACATAATCAGAGATAACTTGAAGAAAGTTTGTAAGCAGCAAAGATGACTGGTCGCACACGTTCGTTTTGCAAATTCTGTTTTCTTCTACGGAATCCCATTTACAATCACGTGACACTAGCACACCCGTTCAACATTATTTGCTCCATGAATTTAAGCGAACAGTTTGTTGAGTAAAACTTTTATGAATGTACGGTAACCTCTAAACACAGTGCAGCCGTGGCCGGAACAAACTGATTGGTTTTCAAAACGAACACACGTGTTTTCTTATGAACATCCATGTCTATAGTTGAGTACTTTGTATATAAAATTTGTTTTCGAATCTCCAAAACAAGAAACCGAATCAGAAAACCTTACATGTGCTAACAGCCTAAACCACAATAAAGTAAAACCAGCCTAACCCATTGATTAAGTTCCATTTTCATTGGATGAGCAAACATATATGGAAATCTTTCTCCTTTTTGTTTAAAACGTAATAAATAATACCCGGTATCGACTTTACCACCCTTCTCACCCGGTCAGCACCCGTTCTGGACATTATTTGCACCCTCTCCCCCAACGCATTATTTTTTTATTCGGGTGTCCGACTGAATCCTATCCATTCTTTTTATGAAATAAGAACTTCATAATTGAACATACATGTTGCTCAATATTTCCATTTCCCCCCCTTTTAAACAGCAAAATTAAACAGGTAATTAAACGAAATCAGTTTTAGCTTTTCAAGTCTTAACAACATTATGCGATAAATATCCGCTCCATATTTACTAAAGTATAATTAAAAAATAACATGCTTCCCTATTTCGCTTTTCACGAACTCGAAAATTATGTTCTCCATTAAGTTAAAGCATTATACGATTAACAATGACTTGGTTGTTTGTTAGTTAATTTCTGCAACAGAATTGGTGGGACATCGTGTATTCTCGACAAAAATGGCTTTTCGCCCACATAAATGTCAATTTTACTTGACCATGGTGGCTGTGTTAAAGCTCTATAAAAAAACTAGAAATTGTCACCCGGAAATGTTCTTAAGCCATGGAAATAATGACATATACCTTTTATCATTTCATTACACCCTGCCAATCTAAACATTATTGAACTATCCTAAAGATCAACACTCCAAAGATCTTAAGCAACCGATGTATCTTACTTTCAGCAACTTGTCTTACTTAACATCCACACTTCTTTTCTCATTGATCAATGATTCTATACCACAATCGAATGAAACATGGCATCTAGATCAAAGCGAATCTCGTAGCTTTGGTCTAGTCGAAGAGCATTCCAATGTTCCATGGAACAAAATTCCCGCCATCCATCCATCTTCTTGTTTCGGATTGGTTCTTTTTTATTGTCTGCTATAAAAATGTCTTACTTGGACGTCGTAAAAGGCCCATGGATCCAGATAGACCGTCGAAGAGGGATAAACGTCTGTTTTACAACTGGCCATCGGTTATTTAGAATTAATACGTATTTACTTAAGGCTTAATGCCCTGCTTTTAGTGATTACATACCATGTAAGGCAGAGAAGCAAAGAACATTCTGGAATAATAAATTAATAGACTACAAATGTTCATACTTTAAAAATAGATTTTGAAGTATTAAAAGTTTTTATAGCTAATAAAATATAAAATCTTGTTTAATTTTTGCAGATAGTACAACTTAAAACAGATAATATCACTTATATTTCCCTTGCATGGACTTTTAACTTGCATGGACACAGTACCTCAAAAATTGCAAAAAATGCGTTTTTTTATATGCTAACATTTTTTTTATTTGCTAACAGTTTTAAATCTTCTAAATAAGTCTACCAAGTTTTAAAAGTCTAGCTATATTTAAAAAAAAGTTATTCCACTTTTTATGAGGAAAGGTAGAATAAAAATCCAAACGAATGAAAACTTTAAATGTGTTTTTCTCGGTGTTCATTTTTCCTTGATGGCAAGTTTTTCAAAACGCTAAGGCTTTTTTAATTATTAATAAAAGTCTAAGGAACTTTGTATGCAGTCTGTCAAATATGTTAATATTAAAAATTGGCATTAAAATTGTTTTCAAAAGTAATACTTTTTTTATAAAAAAAATACTAAAGTCGAAATTTGTCAAATATGCTAAAATAATTTCGGATTTTCTAGATAAATATTTTTTTATAGAACAACTAGTGAAGATATATCAAATTTGGATGCCAATTCTTATGTAAAACAGTTTAAAGTACATGAGAAAAAAATATTGGGTTAAAATATTTGTATTTAAAAATGCCTTAGCATTTTAAAAAAGGGTTTAAATTGTTTTTAAATTTTTTAAATAACTTAAAAATAAAATTATTTTTAAATTTTTCTTGTCATATATTGTTTTTAAATACAGATTGAAGTAATAAAACATCAATTTTATAGTGAATATGTCAAAAATTAAAGTTTTTTTTTAAGTGGTACCGTGCCCCTTAAGCTATTGTTTAACTATTCAAAATATTCTAAAATATTTAATATTTTTAGGATATATTCTTAGAATTTATTTTTAATTTATGACCGATTTTTAATCATCAAATTTATACTTATAAGTCAGAACAAAGATATCACCAATTAATAAGAATCCGAGACAGTTAAAAAAGAGTATTTAACAAAGAGTAATTACAAAGAAAAATTTGGTCCAAGGGTTCCCTTAAAGACTAATATTACCCCATTTTTCGTAACCAAAATAATTTTGGGGAAATAATTTCTATGAAGTATATACAAAAGTTTATTAAAATCTGTTATGCTCCCTGAATTATCTAAACGTTTGAAATTTTTTAATATTTCTAAATATTTAATAACGTTCCGTGTGCGAATGGGATGTCTGAAAGTAATAGTTGTATACTGGTAAAAATATTTCTTTGCTAATATCAAACTCTCTAAATAAAGCTAGAAATAATTGTATATTTAGTGAAGGACAGTGGTTTAAACATCGATATCTATTGAAAAATTATGTTAAGGTTTAAGGGGGACCAGACCCCTCAAAATTTTCAAAAATGACACTTCAATGTTTTTAGTGTTTCTTAAACTATGCAATCTTGACTTATGACTTATGACTTTGGAGGGGGGCTCTGTGTGAGCCAAGCACTGCGACCAGTGGTCTATTGTACTATCCCCAAGAAATAAATCCCTCGTTCTTATAAGAAGAGCCCCGTTGCCGAAGCAAAATTCAGCAAGGATCTGATAGGAATATCCTGGAGTTCCCAGGGCTCAAGTAGGTGATGCCCCAGATGCTCAAATCTGTGAGCTGCGAAATTCTCGCATTCACAGAGAATGTGGGTGACCGATTCATCCTTGTCCTTACAGCCTCTACAAGTGGGATCGTTGAGGACCTTCATAATGGTAAGGTGCCTTTTAAGGGTGCAGTGGCCAGTAAGTAGACCTACAGCCCTGCGAATACCATTACGGTTTAGACCGAGAAGCTCTTTGTGGCGAGAGCTGGGGCAACCTGAGTTAAGTTCCCTAGCTTGTCTTTGATTAGTCGAACTACGCCAATCGGTGTACTGTTGGTCTCTGAAAATGGAAAGAACAGTACCTCTGATAATGTCACTGGAAATGCCAAGAGCAGGCTCTGGACCAACAAACGAGGTACCAGAACCTGACCTGGCCAGTTCATCAGCCATTTCATTGCCTGGAATTCCTGAATGACCAGGAACCCAGGATACTGTAACCTGGTTAGCGATTGCAAGGCTGCAAAGAAGAGTGTAGCATTCCCAAACCAAAGGTGAAGTGAATTTGGGCTTTAGAAGAGCTAAAAGAGCTGCTTGGCTGTCAGAGCAGATGGAAATGGATCTGCTGTGATAGCCCCTATGTAGGCAAATGTGACAGCACATAAGTATTGCAAAGACTTCAGCTTGGAAGACTGTTGAGTATCTGCCAAGAGGGAAAGACATTTTTGTTCCATCTGATGAACAGAAAACACCTGCGCCCGTAGAGCCTCCCAATTTGGAGCCATCTGTGTACCAGACCACGAAGTTACTAGCACCGAAAGGATCAGTGTTCCAATCATTCCGTGATGGAAAGAGGACTTTGAAGGGTTTGTGAAAACCGTTTCTTCCGAGCATACAGTCGCTGGGCATATTGAGAAGGTCATTCTCAGATACATTGGTACTGAAAGAGCCCCAGGAAAGGTATTTGGAGTAGTCTTTCCAATGGCCTAGAACTTTAAGTCTTTTTGCGCAAATAATGGCCTCAGCTTCAATACGCATGTGCAGTGGATGCAACCCTAGGAGGAGCTCCAAAGAGGCAGAAGGAGTAGTTTTAATGCAGCCAGACATAGCCACAATGACCAACCTTTGGATTTTTGCAAGATTCTGTTTACAAGTAGACAGCTTGGTCCTAGACCACCATACTACAGAGCCATAGGAGAGAATAGGACAGATAATCATTGAATAAATCCAATGGAGAACTTTGGGTCTGAGACCCCAGGTGCGTCCAATAGCGTTTCTGCAGCTCCAAAAAATTCTTTTGGCTTTGCATATACAATAATCGGAATGCTTAGACCAGTTGAGCATTTTGTCAAAGTAAACACCCAAGAACTTAACCTCAGTAGAGTAGGTAAGCGTTTGTCCAAAGAACTTGATGTTAGTATCAAGACTAGTTGTCTTGCGAGTGAAGGCAACCATGGTAGTTTTTTGAGGGTTAACAGAAAGACCCTCTCTGTTGCACCATTGTTCTGTGTCGCGAAGTGCCTTATTCATTATCTCACAAATAGTGTTAAAGAATTTGCCCTTTGCAACTAAAACCACATCATCAGCGTAACCAATGCAGGAGACGCCAGAATGAGAAAAGATCCCAAGAAGAGAATCCACGACCAAACACCAAAGAATGGGAGAAAGAACCCCGCCCTGAGGACAACCCGCAGAAGCATGCACTGTCAGACTGTCACCCAAAAGCGAAGAGCTAACAAGTCTAGAGGACAAAAGGATATGGATCCAATTGACAATGACTCTGTGGACACCTCTATGTTCAAGAGCACGAACAATGGATTCGATAGGAACTTTATCAAAAGCTCCTTCAATGTCAAGGAAGACAGCGAGTGCGATCTCTTTGGCCTTAACATTTTTTCCAAAATGAAGGAAAGGTTATACAAAGCCGTATCAGTAGATTTACCTGGCTGATAGGCATGTTGTGAGGCTGACAGAGGAAAAATTGTCAGAACATTCTCTCTGATATAAATATCAATGAGCTTTTCCAGGGTTTTAAGAAGGAAAGATGTGAGACTGATGGGCCTGAAAGATTTGGCCTCATAGTAGTTGTCCTTCCCAATTTTCGGGATGAAGATTACTTGGTTTGTTTCCAAACCGAGGGGACGTATTCGTACGCTATACAAGCCCTATAGATTTTACAAAGAATGGGGACCAGTATAGAAGACCCTTCAATGAGAAGGGCCGGAAACACTTCATCCACGCCAGGGGACTTGAAAGGTTTGAGTGTGTTGATAGCCCACACAATTTTGTCAGGAGTGACAACCTGTTTTGCCGTGACCCAGTGGTTCCTGCTACCCGTAGGGGTAGGTGAATGGGGTGGAGCGATGGTATCAGTCTCCCTAGATCCAGGGAAGTGAACTCTGAACATTTCATTCAGAATTTCTCTGCCGGAGGAGGCAAACTTACCATTTGCGAGCTTGACAGTGTTAAGGCTGCAGTACTTATCTTTAGACATGATTTTGACAAGCTTAGATGTAGCAGATATATCATCAATGCTATCACAGTATGATTGCCAAGAGTTCCGCTTGGCAGACCTAATTGCCTTATTGTAATCCGTCAGAGCAGAACGATAGGCAGACCAATCACCTTTCTTTTTAGCTCTGTTAAAGAGCTTCCTACACTTACCCCGAAGGGAGGTCAGCTCTTTGCTCCACCAAGGGACAACTCTGCGCGTAGAATTACTAGAGGTTGCACAGTTGAGGGAGAAAGAGTTGAGGATGGATTGCTGCAGATCAACTACAGCCGCCTCAACATCGGTATGAGAACACAACTTACCAGGTAGGCCAGAGGTTGCTTCTGCCAGGGTGTTACGGTAGGATTCCCAATTGGTCTTCTTTGGGTTCCTACCCTCAGTTCGGATCCACGAGGGACCTAGAACTGAAAACATAATTAGCCTATGATCGGATAAAGTAATTTCATCCGAAACTTTCCATTTGTGGATATAGTCAAAACATTGGCTGTTGCACAGGGTAATATCAATAACTTCCCTGCGGTTAACAGTCACAAATGTCGGTTCATTGCCTATATTCAAGATAGATAAATTAAAATTGAGAATATATTCAATGAGGTCCTCACCGCGTTTGTTGCAGTTGCTACTGCCCCAAAGGATGTGATGAGCGTTAGCATCAAAGCCCAGAATAATCTTAAGATGCTTTACAGCACAGTGCTCAAGAGTGTTAATAATGATATCAGAGAGCGGGTCAGTTTCCTCGTAGGGAAGATAAGCAGAAAGAAGCACAATTTCTTCCCTGAGGCCCTGATGAGTGGTGAAGAGTACCTTAACGGTTACACAATCTCCACTGAGGTAATCAACAAGGTTAATTACGTTAAGCTTAGAGTTGGTTAGAATGCAAGCTCTAGGTCTCCCACAATTTCTATCATAAAATAAATTGTAGCCTTTAACCCCTAGGCCCATAATGGTTCCATTACGAGTCCAGGGTTCCTGAACAAGTGCAATATCGAAAGCACCGCTAGTGAGCCTTTTGCTGAGAACAGCAGAGGCAGAACGACTATGGTGCAGGTTGATTTGACAAATGTTGTAAAATTTGTCCATGAGAGAAAGAAGTTTAGACTAACTAGAGTCCCCTTCAGATTCTTCCATAAGGGCAGAATCGTCTACCTCTGAACAAGGAGAGGAAGGTTGCAATGTGCCCTCTGAGCAGGAGTCTATATCGACCTCACTTAATTTCAAAATTTCATCACTATCAGAAATTATGTCTACCTCCTTAGGAACAGAAGGAACACCTACCTGAGTGGGAGGAGGTTGAGGGTCTGCGGGCATACTCTCGGATTCCCGAAGAAGAATCGATGTATGCGCCGGGGAGGAAGGCTCCTTGGGAGAAGGACACTCAGTTTCCTGAGGAGGATCCAAAGTCTGTCCCTCAGTGGAAGGCCCTTTAGGAGAAGGATTCGGGTTGTTTAAGATCTTGAAACTCCCTCTGTCCAACCCGGTGTACGCAGAGTAACCTGCGGCCTTGATTGCCTCAGCGGAATCCAGCCCAACCTCAAAAATCCAGCGAATGGAGAGTGGTTCCACAAACTTGTGCAGAACACGCCACTCCGTCGCTTTCAATTCTGGGTTGAAGCGATTCATCCGCTTCAGCAAAACCTGAGCCTCTGCAGTGAAGACATCTTTGGTCTTAAAGGCAATCTTGACCGGCTTGGGAAGGTCGCTGGCACTAATGACTTTTAGAGTCGTGCCCGGGAAGAGGAGTTTGTTGCTGTTGAAGGTCTTATCGACCCAAGACACAGTCTCAGTGTCGTCACACTGGAGGACAAAAGCCCCCGAGTTGATGACGGACCCCTGAATGATGGGTAAATGCTCCCCTTCCTTGATGAGGTCGATCTGGTTCAGAATATGAACCTGTATCCGGTCCGCCTCATCCTTCATGATTTTATCAGTGGGGAAAGCATCCTTAACAATGGCAAGCTTTACCCCTTTAACTGCACTGGCAAAGGATTGTGGTCCAGCATCAGTGCGCTGCCTTTTCCGAGTGGCAGCTTGGCTTGGGGAGGGTGTCGAACCAGCAGACAAGAGCCTTTTGGTACCTTCACCGCTCGAAGCCTTCGCCGCCGCCTCAGTTTTTTGGCGAGCCTTCCGCATATTGCGCTTTTGTGATTTCGTGAGTACTACCTGGAAACCACCTTCCGTGTGTTGCTCGCTGCCGCTTGCAACTCCACCGGTGGTTTGGTTTCCGGTTTCCTCCTTATGTTGATCCACCTCCATAGTAGGAGCGTGGACCCTTGACCCGGTAGCGCCCGAGGGAGCACCAGATCCTGATTTGGGGTTTTTGGTAGTTGCGTTTTTAAACGAAGAAGCATGTTTGTTTTTATCCATGATTTTTGTTTAAGTGGGTGGGGTGAAGGAAAATCCTACCCGATTTTCAAAGGGCCCAAGAAAGCAGGGCATGCCCCAGTGTCAACAGTCAGCAGTGACCTCGGAAGAGCCCCCCGCTCTGCCATGCAGGACCCGTCCAGGCACCACCTGGAGCTACAAGACAGGCGAGATTATGCACCGGCTGATAGAGCAGCCAGGATATGCTGGTTAGGCTACCCCGGGCTCCTGTACTATCCGGCGGCCTGAGGACGCAAAAACTCAGCTTTTCTCCTGTATCCTCTACCGACAGTCTTCACCAAGACCCAGCCACTCGGACCCAGAGATCATCAGGTATTCAAATACCTCCCCCCCAGTGCCGATTTTTCCCCAAGTTAAGTGAACCGTAAGGACAAGCCGAACTTTTCACCCTTCCAGGGTATACCACGGACTTAGTGGAACCCTCCTCCTTTCTCAACCGGGCTTGGGACCGGCTACGGCGGAGTTAACTATGCAATCTTAGCTTTACAACATTTAAAAAAAATATATTAAACATTTTATATTAACATTATAAAAAAAATATATTAAACTACATTTTAAAAAAAATATATTAAAACTACTTCGAGTACTTGAAACTTTTAGTTTAAGATATCGTTGTAAAACTATGCAATCTTAGCTTTACAACGATATCTTAAACTAAAAGTTTCAAGTACTAGAAGTAGTTTTAATATATTTTTTTTAAAAATGGTGTTAAAGTAAAATCCCCTTATGTTTCATAGGTAAGAAACCACTATTGTTTACTTTAAACACGTATATCTCAAAACTTACATTTTCAATGTGCGTGTAACTTTTTCTCAGAATCTACTATAAGTATCAACCTGAAATTTTTTATACGTATTTAAGGAGTTAGTTTCTAAAATTCGCTGGAGGGATTTGAGTATATAACTATCTTACTTTTTTTGTTTTTAATATTATTGATGTTTTTTTAAGTCAAAAATATGTTGTTTCACTTAAAAATTTATAATTTAAAAACTAAACAAAATTTTTAAGAATGCCTCCATTAAAGTATAGTTGAACATCCATTTAATAACTAGTAAAAAATTCATTAAAATGTATCAAATAGATTCTGAGAAAAGGTACATAAAAAAGGTTATTTTAAATTGGGCTTCAAGGAGGGCTCCGGTCCCCCTTAACGTGTTTTTATTATAAACTTTATGAACGTCTAATGGCACTTATTTTATAACCAAAAAAAAAACAAGACAGGATATATAGTTTGTGTGATTGCAGAATACTACTTGATATAGAGTTTTGAAACATAAGAAACCTCACTACCTCACCTTTTATTGTAAGGGAAAATTTTTTAGGAGACTGAATATTTCTATTATTTTCTAACAGAAACATTCTATAACATTCTGCTTCTAAAACTGCAGTTGGCTGCAAAATTACACCTCAATCTGTCAAAAAACCGTTTTTCTTTGTAAACAGATATAATCTGTTACCTCTGATACAGATTGAACCGGTAGAGAAAAGATTCCTTTTATTTCAAAACTGAAAGAAAATATGAAATATACAAAAGTCATCCCTGGCCGCGATGGTGTAGTGGTTTACCTTACTAACTCTTATTTTGTGAACTAGGATTCGTATACAGGTAATGGGTACACCTTTTAAATTTAGTGCACATAGACTATAGAGCGCTATAAATCTGTTATGATTATAGTGCTTTCTAGAGAGCTTAAACAAAACAACGAATTAGTAGAACGCATGTACTAGTTTTTTAGGCTCTCTAGTATTTTCTTTATTGCTTTGTTACTGTAAAAATCTATAAACATCTTATCTGGAAACTTTGCTATCAGGATTTTTGTACAGTATTTGATCATTATTTATTAGGTTGCCGAGCGGTATGGGAATACATGATTGTTTTTCCTGCACAATATTTTAATTACTTTTTTACATTTCCTATATATTCAAATTGGAATCAGATTTATTTTTGAAAATGAAAGATATAATAGTTATATTTATTTCAACAGTTTACAGAAATAAATGTTACAAAAGTTTTTATTTTTGCTTAAATGACTATACAAAAACAGTTTCAAATATATATGTAAACCTAGTAATTCATTTTCAGTTTTCGGTCGTATATATTTTTTTTATAAAGTGATGTTGTTCGAAAGGAAATATGGAATTCAATGTATTTTTTTCTTTATAATTATTTCCCAAAATTGTTTGAGAAGCTTAATCTAATTATAATTTCAAGTCAAACATGTTTTTGTCACCTGGAGCTTCCTCATGTTAGTTTTATTGCAGTTCCATGTTTCAGATCCATAGAGAAGGACGGAATTCACATTAGTGTTAAATACTCTGATCTTAGTTGCGATAGAAATGACCCTATTTTTCTAAAACTTGATTAACATTGCAAATCTACCTCGTGCCTTATTTATTCTGTTAGTGATATCCTCGTCCGTTCCACCTTTATTGTTGATGAGGCTACCAAGATATGTAAAGCTGGTCACTTCTTCTAGTTTTTGATTCTCAAGGAGTATATCATTTGATTTTTTAGGGTTGATTTTCAAATTTTGTGTTTTCTTTTGACTGATATTAAGCCCTATTTTCTTTGCTTCAATATTCAGTCTGCTTGTATTTTCCTGCATATCTTTCAGGGTATTAGTTAGCAAGCATAGATCGTCAGCAAAATCAAGGTAATACTGTAGTTTTTGTACATGTTTTTAATGATGTTCACGAGACACTCTGGTATTCCATAGTATTTTAGAAGCTTCCAAAGTGTATCCCTATGTATACTGTCGAACGCCTTCTCCAAATCTATAAAATTCAAATAAACTGTGGACTGCCATTCAATATACGGCTCGATTATAATCCTTAGGGTTGCAATGTGGACGATACAAGCCTGATTGGCACGAAAACCGGCTTTTTCTGGTCGAAGTCTCTCATCCACTGCCCTTTTCAATCGTTCAAGTAGTATTCTTGTGAATATTTTACTCGAAATGTTCAATAGCGTTATTCCTCTCCAATTATCACATGATGTTGAGTCACCTTGGCTACTTTATAAGCATGCCCTCGTTCCAATCATCGGGGATCACACCCTCTTCAGAGATTTTATTAAGCAGGTCAGTTAGCTTCTTAAGTGCAGTTTTGGAGCTTTCCTTGAAAAGTTCTCCAGGTAGGTTATCGCTGCCAGCAGCTTTCCCGCACTTGAGCAATTTAATTGCTCTCTGCAAATTGAAGAGTTTAATTCGGCCTGTGTCAATGTTTAATTGAACGGGTGTATCATATAGAATCTCCTCCAATTCGTGTGCCATACACAAAATTCTATGTTTATCTATTTAATTTAGGTCTGCTAGAAAAGTAGAGGTTTAAATCAGTACTATACTCGTAATTAAGTGCTTCAAGAAATTAAATACATTTCAACTTACTCCAGAAAAAAATATTTGAAAAATATGGTAAATACTAATATTTGAGATAAACCCTGTTTTTTCGCTGAATAAAAAAACCGTAGTAAGAATATATAAATGATAAAGGTCTAAAATATTTATTTTTTAAGAATAAGGATACTTTCAATTATTAAAATATGCATTATTTAAAAACCTAATAACCATACATAAATGAAGGAAAACCGTAATCCAACCAAAAAATCTCCCGCAATATATTCCAACAGAAAAATGCCCCGCATTTAACAACTTTAAACACCGCGCAAAATCCCCCCACTTAGATTTGACCTAATTCATCCCCACAATCAATTGATGGGAGCATTTCCCGTCCAACAAAACAATGATAAGCTAATAATAACAACAATAAAAAAGAACTTTATGCCCCCACCCCTTTTCTTATCAAAGTATAGAAGGGTTAGTACACGGGAGCAGGTGCAATACCGAGTACCAATACGAATTCCGAGTATATCAAAGTGACAGCTAGGCAGAAGATTCCAAGGTTTAGGCTCTGAATTCCTTCTTTTTGTGTATTCTTTTCTGCCCATCGATGTTCTAAGATTGTGTTCTTTATTCTTCTTTTCATTGTTTTTAGGGGGGACGGGATTGCGTTCCGCATAAGAGACCACACCTGGTCTCGCAAGGCATTTCGGGGGAAATTCCAACGCGTTGCCATATTCGATTGTCTCAAATACAGCGGAAAACAATGGTTCCCCACTTTGAAATTTTTAGTAGGAGGAATTTTTGCATATTTTATACAAGGGGAGAATAGTCTTTCTCAATGTTGTTGTTGTTGTTGTATTGGGGTTTTGGTTTTTTGTAAGTTTTGTTTTGGAACGTAAACAGTTGTTTAAAAACTGAACGGCAAATTTGGATAGAATTGTAGAAGTTAACGTTTGTAAATTTTTCTATAGTTTAGCTGATATTTGTATACTATTAGTTTCGAAAACAAATTAAAGACTGATTGTGACAAAAGTTGTGCAAAACATAGAACTTAAGAAAAATGGCAAAATAATTAACTAATATATGTTTTCATAATTCAAACAAGCCTACTTCGGTTACTAGTTTATACCGATACAACTATAAAAAGTGAAAATCATGACACTCTCTGATATGTAGAAAACGTTTTTTTCGTTTAATTAAACGGCAAAGCAACACTGTTCTAATAAGGTACGGTGCAATCTTTTCTACTCCTGAACGAAGCGCAATTTTTTAAATAATTTTTTGGATTTATTCTGATATAAATATGTTGTTTTTTTTCACTTACATTTTTAATAATTCACGGGGCAAATAGTTTTTGGGTTATAGTTGATTTAACAAGAAAAAAGAAGAAAACCACTACGATAACTGCAATTTTTTTCAACCTTTTAATGTATCCATACCGCAAAAAAAACGCTTTAAATTTATGGTTTTTTAATAACAGCTAAGTTGCAAGGGAAAACGTAAAAAATATAGAAACTATTTGTATTAAAGGGGTATGAAACAGATTTAACTTTTTTAATATTGCAGATACTATAATATTTTTCATAAATGTATTGCGTATGCTAATGTTAAGGTGGTCAACATTAAAATAAATATTTAGAAATAATATGTCAAAAAATTATGATTTTATTTTTGTTACAGTAAAAAAATATTTATTTTGAAACCAAAAAAGGTAGTATTAAAAAAAAGATTTACGCAATAATATGTGGATATAGATTTTGTTATTTGCAATAATTTTTTTTAAAACAATTATTAAATTTATTTTAATACTATTCGCTCGCTATTTTTTAAAAAATTAATAAATGAAGAAATAAATATTTAGTGTAACATTACTTCCACATATTCGTTATTTTACTTTTAAAGTGTATTGTTTTGTTCAATAATAAATATTAATTTATGTTTCATACAAAAAAATACATTATACAAAAAAGCACCACAATTGATTTCAGTATTTTCAAAACTATATAAGCTGTTGCGAAAGTTACCGAATTAACTATCAATACTTTACCACTCTACCTTTTTTAGCCTACTTTTCTTTTTTTAATTCGAAAGAATAAAAAAAAAGTTGGTATTGACATGCGGTCGATGTCCATCTGTCTGTCCGTACCCTCCTTAAAATATCGGTCCTATCAATCAGATCTTAAAAATTCTTTTTTTGTTAGAAAGGTATGACCTCAGAGACCCAACTTTCAGACTTTTTGTCCGCCTGTCTGTACATCCGGACGGACATAAATCTACTTTCTGTCGGAAAATGTTCCATTCAATTAGAATTGAAATTCAATTTTGAGTCATTTTAATGTCTGTTGCCAAATCAACAACCGAATGAGAAATTTTATTTAAAAATATTTGAAGCAAAATATTTTTTCATGAATCATTTTGGAATGACGTCATAAAATGTACCACAATGTGATTCTTTGATTGTTCAACTACAAATAAATCGAGCAGACGATAAATAATATTAAGTTAATTTGTGAAAGAATATTAAGGAAAATAGTTGATTTTGGCTTTTAGAAGTTTAAATTATAGCTGGATTCTATGTTTAGCGATTTTTTTTTCTAATGTGTATAAATCTAGTGTAGAACTGATTGTTGATGATATTTACTTTCAGGAACCTAGTTGTTTCTCGATAAAAATTTCAGTAAGTGTTTAAGTAACTGGAAAGTAGGCTGTTTTAGTTCTTTAATAACTTCTTGTTTATCTTTAAATCTATAAATAAAAGATTTTAATTTAATATTTTCATGAAGATAAACCATAATTTTGGATTGTCTAGTAAGACATTTTTTGACAGCATACTTTTCACTTCAAATTCTTTAAATCTTCTAACCTAACTAGTTTGGAAATTGCAGCTGGGACATCAAACTTTTTTTCAACTATTAATAGTTAAGTAATGGGTAGTTTTAGATGGTTTTGAGGCAAAGGAAATTCAATTTATATTATAATTATTGTACGGTTACCATGAAAACATACGGTAAAAACATAGTAAAGGTTGATAATTGAAATACTTTTACAATATTTTTACTTTGTTCTTGTGTATGTTGGTAATATAATTTCAAAATTACAATTTTTTAAAAATATTGCTAAAATAACTTTAAAAACTCAATATTTTTAAACTATTCAATTGTAAATATTCATTTATGTATTCATAAAGCTTATTTCTAAAGAATTTATATTTGCATTATCATTGTGCCAAAATTGTAAAAAAAAATGTATGGAAGGCGAATTATTATTGTCAATGGAGAATTTTAATTAAAAGACAGAGATTGGGTAATTTGTAACTATAGAATTTATTGGTTGTGATTTTGAAATTTTTATTACAAGCTCAATTATTAAATGTGACTAATTAAAGAATTTTAAAATTGTCCGCTATGGATCATTACAGATTTTATTAAAATATGTACCCTTAGCAATTTATTGTTTTTAAGTTTCTAAGTTTTACTCTAAAATATTTTTACATTTTTGTAGAATTTGCCATTTGCAGTTATAAAAAATAAAATAAATATTCTTATCGCTTTTCATCTTTTTTATGATGAGATAAGAGCTTTTTTTAGAGAATATTTTCCATATTTTAAAACCTCATTGCCCGTTGTTACTTACTACTTAACTCTGAAAAAATACGTTACAATAAAAACATGGTATTAGAGAGAAAATTCGAACCGATGTGGAAGAATTAGCATTAAATATAAGCGGCCATTAAGACTTCAGTTTCCAGTAAACTACCGTATTTCCCCGATAGTCCCAAGGGTGTACTTGCAACTTTTATTTTCTCTAGAAATCTTACTTCTTTTAAAAAAAGATAAAAAGAGGATGGAAATAGACTTCTTTTGTTTCAGTTTTTGCGAAATCTCTTTGGTACTTTATTGCTCCCTAAGGTTGCCTTTAAAGATTTTCTCGAATTCCGGCTTAAAAAATAATGCAAAGAATAGAAACTTCAGGTGGTGGGTTTTTTTCGTGGCTCCATCTATCCAATCTAGTTTACATTTAAAGTAAGAAAGAAAGTTGTATATATTTTTAGTTGTAATTATTTTTCTTTAGTAAGATGATACTACCAATTTATGAAACAAAGGATTTATAAACTTTAATTTTTAATTTATTTTCTACATATTATTGTTCAAAACATTTTAAAATATTTTATCAAACTTTTTGTTAAATATGAAGAAACATCCTTTTATCTAATTTTAAGAATATAAAATTAAGCAATAAGGTTATGGATATTAAGAATTTTTTTAATCTGAAAATTTCTATTCAATAATTAATGCCTAAAGGTAACATAAATTTAAATAAATAATTAATTTCTTGTTTTCTTAAAATAATTTAAATGCCGTTTAAAGGAAAATTTAATTTTTAAAATAACAACTTTTAACTTTACATTTGAATATAATCGAAATAGAAGCATGGCATTATTTTTTTTATATAAAATTTAAAATTATCTATAGTTTTTCCAAAATACTAGAAAAATTAATTTTCTGAACTAATGTATAAACAAATAAAGATTTTTTTTAAATGTAATGCACGCTTGAAGTAATAAAGCAAGGCCAATTTAAATAATATTATTTCAAAATGTGGAATCAAATTACTTAAATAAATTTTATGTTTAAATTTATTTTTTGCTACCTTAAAAGCGATTAAATTTGCTTTACTTTAAACGTTATGTGGCTACAGTAAAACCACCTTTAAGAAACTTTTCTAGTAAAATTTTCATCAAGTTAACGTTTTACCTATACTTTCGTAGCACGGGGATTAATAGAAAAACTTCTAATATATGAGTTTTTGCGTAATTTTGTTATATTTTCTGAAATGTTTGCCTTAACATAATACCTTACGACTTTAAAAATACCACTTTAAATAAATAACATTGGAATTTAAATAATAAATAGGATTTTTTAAAGATTTTATTATAATCTAAACTTTTCAGCTTGACATGCACACGTGCGTTCTTTATAAACAGAATTCAGTTTCTGTATATGTTGTTTTTCCTTTGACATACTCTTTACACAGCAAAACTTAGAAACATTGGTGAATGGGCAATGGGGCGTTTGGCAAGGAACGAAATTGTATATATTTTTTTTTAATTTAAGACTTTTTGGCACAACATTATATAAATTTGGGTAAACACCTTCCTAAAATAAACCAATATACTAGAACTATATCAAAACTTGATTAAATGAGTTCGAACTTTTAAACTCTTATGAAATATATTATATATTTTTACTAAAATAACTAAATACTATATTTCATGTATTAAATGTATTTGAACTTACTTAACATTTATATCCCGTGTACAATTATCTATATTTTAAGTACAACATTTTTTTTAAATAAGTTTCATTGAAAGTAACTTTATTTAAGTGCAATAAAGATTTTTTCTGATTTTTGATACTACTTTAAAATATATAAATTGCCTTGGACGACTTGTAACACGTATTACATTACACATTTCGGCATTAGTAATGTTTTAAATGCAGTTACGAGTTTTGCAGAATGGAAAAATTAAAACACTTTTTAGACCACCCTAATCTTAAAAATCTAAAAATCAACTAGATTTATGTTAAACAGAGGCGCATCTATACTCCATGCACATTAAAAAACATGAACGTACATTTCAACTTATAAAGCTATTATAGATTTTGTAGATATTTAGTAAAAACTCAGCCAAACTAAAAAAGTGTCTTTCGTATACTTTAGTGTTATTGGATTAATAATGAAATTAATATTTTAGAATATATTATTATTGAGTCCGTTTGTAATATTGCAATATGTAAACGCGCATTTAAAAAATCATCTATTTTTATTTCTCTCTCTGACTCTCTTTATCTGTCAATGCTTTTAAATAAAATTGGTGCCCCGAAAAATTTAAATTAAGATAATTAAAGATAAGACTTTCATTCTTCTACTGTAAAAGATAACTTTTTCAAATAGGATTGTTTAAGGTTTTTTTGTAATTTTTTTTATTACTTTTACAATTATGAAGCATACTGTATTAGACTTTAACTACTTCATCAAATTAAGATTATCCCGACTTTACACTACTATTGAATGCAAAAAGTTTGTCATTATTTTTTTTTGCAATCGTTTAAGACAATTTATGTTGGGTTTGCTGTTAATACCTACTATTCTAAAATGCTTATTTATTTCCTTTTGAGATGTTTAAAAAATAATTATGTAAACTTAGTTACCATAGTTAATTTTCATCAGTATTAAAATAGAAATCTTGAATCAAAATTATATATTAATATAACTTTTAAAACCTAGATTATATTAAATCTCATTCTTGAGTTGTGATTTACGTGCGTTCAGTAGTAGTCTTAAAATATATAAACTAATACTAATTTCTTTTATGAATCTTCTGTCGTGTTTTAATCATTTCAAAATATTAATATTTTTCAAATTACCTAAATTTAAAAAATATATATAGATGCTAACAAGCTAAAAATTGGTATCTTAATCAAGAAGTTTAAAGGAAAAAATTCTGATCTACTAAACAAACTCTTTAACAGTAAGAAACAATAAATCACTTGATAGTTTCCACATTACGTAAGAATATCCCCCCCATATCCCTTAAGCTCAGTCTGGTTCCACTACATGACTAAGTGACTTCTCTTGCTTCATTTGTAGAACAGGTCCCACTTGTCGAATCTTATCAGGGTCGCATCATCAAAAGAAAATAGAACGAATCCTTTCTAGGAATGTAACGAGTCCTTTTTAAGAATTATTCTTTGCCCTCTTTTTATTTCAGACGATTTCGCTAGAATTTTTTTTCTTGTCTCCTAAAAAGAATATAAAAACCAAGCACATCGAATGGTACTTTGTCCAGAGCTGTACTTACGAGTTTAAGTACTTTCAAGTCGTGGTTCTAAGAAAAGAGCGCAAACAATGTTTAAGTCTTTGGAATTTTAAAGTGTTTGCTGTACAGGGTTTGGGGAATTCTTTTCGTATTGTTTGCGAAAGTTCTATTTTCTAGATCAGGAATGACTGACTTGTTTTTTATTGAATGGCTGTTGTGGTTTTTGTTTCGTTGCTAAGTGTATTTTAAAGCGAAGCTGGAGATAAAAGTATTAAATAATAAATGACTTTACTAATAAAACGTACGTAGTAAGAATTGTAAATATTTAGAGATAGTATATGTATTTTATATTAACAAGGATGATTTATTTTATGCTTTACTATTTTCTTATTGATTCATTTTTCATTCAAATTTAGGTTAGTGAGAGTCATTCATTCAATTTCTGTTGATTTTTTTAATTTTAATTTTATTAAACATTCTGGCTTAAAAAAACATTTATGATAATTTTACTAATTATCTTGAATTCCTACTAAAAGGTTGTTCACGAAAATTGAGAAAGCTACAATGTTAAAAAAAAGAAAAAAATTATAAAAAACATATTATACATATTATCAAAAAACATATTAAAAAATATCTGACTCGTTCAAAACAAAATTACTATTAAAACTTAATATCATTTTAAGATAAATTGTAAGATAGTATATTTACAAGATACATTTTGAATTTTATTTCATATGACTATCATGGGAAAATATGTGTTTTTCAAATACAATTTATCTGGTATCCAAGAAATCTCATTGTTAATAGCTGTTCATAAAAAAGCTGTGTAATAAAGTTTTACATGTGTATAAATTGTTTTAATTAAACATCTGTGATTAAAAATTGTCTTTTAGGGTCTCTAAGTTGCCTATAATATTTTTGAATAATAATATAGGATAAGATAGGATATAATGAAATTAAGTCACTTAATGATAAAGTACGATAAAGTTACGAATAAAAAGTAATAACATATAATCTTTTACGGAGGATAGTTTTACTTTAAACCGAACACTATAGATGGCAGCATCATAAGAAATCTAGGGCTTTTTAGATAATCCATTTTATTTTATATCTCTCTCACCCCTCTCTTTAAATTCTCTTTATTGGTGAGGATTTTGAAATATTTTTTACATAGATCTTCTAGATGTATGGTTCCGCTTTCTGCTAAAATCATTAAAATAAGTTTACGCTTGATTCAGTTTATTTTATTATACTTTTTTTTTAAAACAATAGCTGTGTTTTTATGATTCATAAGTTTTTTCTTAATTTGTTGTGCATTGAACTTAAATGTATTTTTATCTATTTAAATTAATTATCAAACATTATTTAACAACAATTTTATAAATCAAATACCTTTAGCTATAGTAGGAGAGAGTGGTGAAGAGTGAGCAATGGGGATGAATGGGATACGAACAATATACTTAAAAAGTATTTTCATGCAATAATATTAAATGCTACGAATAAAAACATTTACGTGTTCCTTCAAACTCATAGCATGTTCCTGTGTTAGTGAGACGCCATTTAAGGGGGAATGGGTGCGCTGGACCGGGGGTCTCCAAAGCAAAGTGCATCCGTGTTAATCCTATGGCGAAAAAAATATTTTCCCTGCCACATTTCTCCGCCTGTATTGAATATTTTTACAAGCGGATTTTTTATGTGATAAATGTAGCTGACTTACAGGTCCCAACTTTCCCACTTTTTGAAATTGCTTCGAATATTTTTTTTTAATTTTCAATAAATAATTTTACACAAAATTTTCGAAGCAATTTTAAAAAGTGGGAAGATATGGCAATATCAAAAAGTGGGACCTGTAAATTATCTACGTTTATTATTAAAAAAACCCGTTTGTTAAAATATTCAATACAGACGGAGAAATGTGGCAGAGAAAATAGTTTCTTCTGTATGGAGTTAAGGGAATAAAGATTTTTCTTTCACTAGGTCTTGTTCTAAAGCCACAGATAAACTTAGTGTGACTTGGTTATTTAGAATGTATTTAAAAGGGTATCAATATGGATGGTTTTAATTTTTTTCTTTGATGCATTGTGTATGGCATAGTTCGGAACGTCGAAGACACTGTTACGAAGTTACCACAGCCTAATATGTATTATCTTCTATTTAATTATGCTTATTTTATGTCATACACCTGGATTTTTATGGTTTTAGTAATTTGTCTATTTGGTACTGAAAAAGGTTAATGCTCCCCTTTTTCATTGAATTTCCTTAAGTGTTTTAAGAAAACGTGTTAAATGTGTAAGACTTTTATTTGTATAAGTTGTAATATTATGATTTGATGCTACATATTAATGTAGTTGTAAAAGAAGTGACGTCACTCTACCTACACTGTAAATATTTGCAGGAAAATTACTACATTAACACAGTGACATTGGAAGCTTGTAAAAAGTTTACTAAGTATTTTTCCACCAATTCTTCTCACTGTAACCTTTAAATCTATTTTGTTTTTAATTTTGATTCACTGACGACATTTTCGAATCTAATTTTTAATATTTTTTCATATACCCAAATAAGTACAGGTAAATATTTTAAAATTTTGAGCCAATGAAACTTCTATAAATTTAATAAATGTAAAAATCAAATACAATAGCATTTTCATGACCACTTACCTCCAAATTGTATCTTTAAAAGTCTTAGATTAATAAAATTATAAAACATATTGGGAAAAAAAACCAATGCGAATTTTATTTAAAACCCAATTTTTTGCATAGAATTTTGTGTAGTTGCTATAAAAACTTTTTATTGTGAATAAAAATAAGATAAATACATCTTTCGAAACTGTTTATTAATATAATAAAAAAGTATGGGACACTTGTTGCATTAAAAAAAAGTTTAGGTAATGATTGCAATGAATTACCGTTATTCGTTTAAATAACTTCACAGCGCAAAAAATTTAAATATTTAAAAAATAAATTGAGTATAGTAATCAATTGTTGACACTAATAATAACTTAGAATAGCGTTTAAGATGTGGTACGGTTTATTTGTTATAGCTTCTTTAAGAAGATCAAAAAAAAAAAAAATGTTTATATAAAGTCATAATTGTTTTCATTTTATGCACACGGACTGTAATTTACTGTCAAATATTGTATGGTATTACTGTAAATAAGGCCTTTAATTGCTAAATGTCTAAATATCAATCATTGACCATAGTAGTAATCTGCTATTGACATAAATGTTTAATTTTTCTCTAATGTTTTCGAGCCAACAGTCATAAACAGTCAAAAAGAAAATGAAACGCACACTTTAACGGAAGATCACGGGCTATTATGTAAACAATTGTTATTTGCAGCAACACAAACTGTGTTCTAACGGTAAGTATTGCGGCTGTACAACTCAACGCATCTGCCATCGCTAGACAACGTTGTTAACTAGGAGAGCATGAGCTAGAAAAACTGTAGGTTAATGTTAGTTTTTCTTTATTTTAAGGTATTCGTACACGTTCGGAGCACTTTTTTAAATATAAGAACTAGAAAACAACTTTGGTAGTAATTTTGTGTGTATAAGAAAGAAATAACTATATATAGCAAGTAAAATTTGTCATACATACCACATTTTTAAAAATATGGTTATTTTATGCATGTTTTTTGCAGTGTTTTGTCAAAAACTTCAATTAGGCTAGAAAAAAAAGCTGTTCGACCTATTAAGAAAATAAAGCCACCAAGTTAAACTTTAAACGTATGTCTAGGGAATATATGATTTTATTTTTGAACGAAATGATTTTATTTAAAAATAAAATTTTTATTAGCTGTTGAAAAAAGACAGTCTGATTTTCAACATATTTTACGGCGTGTCAAAATGATTAACTTGTCAAAACAAAATAAAAAAAAACATTTCTTCAAAGTTTTTTTAGGTATATTCCCTAGAAAACAATTTCTTAAATTCGTAGAAAAAAGACTTTTAAAAATTTCTCAATAACTTTTTGAGTTATCTTTTTCCAACTGAAGCTATTTATTGAAAAACTGAAATACGAGAAAAACGCATTTATAGTTTCAACATCTGGTTGATTCTAGTGCTACTGACGTTTACTAAATTAATCACTACGTTCGTTCTAATTGCGGCACAGTTAAAATGATGACAGTTTTAGAAACAAGAAAGCCTGGGTAATAATATAAACAAGTAAAAAAATTATTTTTTTTTTCGAAAATGACATTTTCAACGTGTACGGATACCTTAATTGATCAAGGTATAAGTAACGTGTAGTATCTTTACAATTTGGCATATCGTATGGAACAGTGTGAAACATAATGATGGACATTATTCCTTTTTATCTGTATAAGATCAGCCACCACCAGAAATAGCTACTTACAGACAGTACTGCCGAGTACTGTCTGTATTTGGAGTTGACAGTTTACAATGGATAGAAGAGTTAAAACATTTTAATTATCAAATAGAATTTCTGGAACTTTTTAGTTGGGTTATGGGCTAATATTTGCGTATCGCAGGATGTAAAATTTGCAGTTTGAGTGGTAAAAATAGATTATTAACAGAGGCACAGTACATTATTTGTGTGAAATGAAAAAATAATATATAACTAAATCCATTTATAGTAACAAAAAGCCAAAAAAGTTAGTTCTGACTTTTTCTCATAACCACGTGTCTACCAAAGCATTTGTTTTAAGCACACCAACCACTTTAGCCCTTTCTCCGCAATTTTTCCATTTATACTTTTCCACGTCGCCGAATGATTTTTTCACATTCCTGAGCCAGCATTGTTTTCGGCTGGCTTCCCGCAAGTTTCTGCCGTGGCTTTTGACCGAAAACGGCCTTTTGCTGTTCCGCAATGCGAGATCGGATTGCCTAAATTTTTAGGGGGATTCTTCTCCAAGTTTTCTTCCAGAAGAGAAAATGTTTCGTCTTTTTTCTTGTTCTTCGTCTTGAAGAGGAGAAAAAAATGTTGGGGGCAGGTGATTGTGACATCGTAAAAAAAAAAAGAATTAAATTCGAATTCCATGTTTTATGGTAAAATTGCTGTTGATTCTTTGGTGAAAAAGGTTTTTTTGGTGTTAGAATTTGGAGAAAAAAGAAGCAAAGTTGAGAGTTTGGTAATGTAAATTCTTAGGCGAGTTTGTTTTAGTTTAAACTTTAAAATTATTGTTTTTGATAGATAGTTTAGTTATTTATGGATAGTAAAATAGTTTATGCACTTAGATAAATTTATTTTTTATATTTTACTTAATTTTTCTGTTGACTTTGAAATCAATTATATAATCAATATATTTCAAATCAATTAACAATAATATATATAGATGTAAAATAAAATATTTTTCTTTGTAATTAATTAAACCCATAATCATAGGCAATTCATTTGATGGACTCTATTTTTTTTATTTGAGCAAATGCTTCAAATTTAATTTAAATATTTTATTTACAGTTAATTTTGACATATTTGAAAATTATTACTACTTATTATTATACTGATTTTTTCCCACGTACGCATCAACATTAAAAAAAAACCATGCATCACTTTTACTAACCATTGCTAAAACCACAACTTACCAGCGATTGGTTAGTTAACTTTAATGGTGTGAAAACAGATATGTTTATACCACAAAATATGTTAGGTTAGATGTAAAATTATACATAACTTGTTGTACAGATACTACAATCAGAAAAACTTATGTTCAAAACTGCACGCACAAATGGAACACAAGTTTTTTGTAAAAATGGCAACTTTACATTATTGTGTTGTTTAAATACAAAATTTGCGTTCATGGCATAAGAACGCAAATTTATGTTGTTCCAACACAATTGACGATAGCGAGAGGACTGATACATCCATGCGGGATCAACAAATAACTGTAATCTATTGTTTTCTAAAATATGAATAGCAAAATTATAACATTCATTTTGAAAGTAAAGTAATAAATATTTTTTAATCTTTAGTGGCTATTTATCGGAAACATTAAAAAGCAGATGCTGAACTACATATCTGAAGAATATATGAGTGCTACGCCTTCAACACAACTTTTGCGCTGATCATGCATTCTTATTTATTCTTAATACAAATTTTGCATTGTTTCAACAAATTGTAATAGTTGTAAAAACCAAAATTTTTCTATTGAAAGCCAACATAAGTCTTTTTTGATTGTAAGTTCTAGAAAAAAAATTATGTCATATCACACAAGCATATAAATTACACTCTTAAGTTCAAATACTAGAAATAGATTTTTTTTTAAAATTTTGAAGAAGAAAAATCAAACACTATTTCATTTTACTGTAAAAAAGTATTAAAAAAATCTCAAAGGTTAAAAACTAAAATCATTTTATGAGTTCAAACGAGACTACTTTGTCTACCGAGTACATCAAATTTGAATTCAAAGCCTCTTTTGGACTCATTTTTTACTCTTTTATACCCCTCCGGGCGCATATCTCACACTCTTTTCAAAGATCCTAACCCTGAATAAGATATTCACACAAACCAGAAAGAAGATAAAAGAAACCCACTGACAACACCCATCCTTCTATCTCAACAAGAAAATAAATATTTCCGATTTGGCGGCTTTTTCCGAAATTCTGTGGACCCACTCAAAGCTCTCAGCCACTGTTCTTTCACCGCGAAGTGTGTTTTACATTTTTGTGCCTCAGAACTATAGAAGTATAAGTCTGACCAAGTGATCATCTAGTTATGCTAGCAATAACTTGAATCATACACTGTAAAAATCTTAAAGTTACTCTCATAAATCACATACGTTTTTTTGGCTTTTTTGAGTTTATAATAGTTTTTATTTGGTTTTTCAGGTTTTCCTCAGAAACCTAAGTAAAAACATTTAACATATATCTTTAGGGAAATTTAATATACTGTTTCGTTTCAACAAGCAACTATTACCGCGGCGCGTGGCGTAAAGTTATGAAGTGGTTTAACGTATGGATTCAATATCTGGTGCATTGCAGGTAAAAATTGCCCGAAATTTCCCAGCAAAGTTCTTGAATATTTTACAGCGTAAATCGTAACGGCAATTGTGGTGGCGGCGACTCATAATTTAATTTGATGAAAGTTTTTAAATACGTTGGGGCCCGGATGGCCGAGTGGTTTGGACCATTACGCTAGCAGTTTGCGCGGTGTAACGGGTGCGGGTTCGATTCCCGCCTTCGCCCTGGTGTATATTCCTTTCTCTGCGACAGTAAAAAATTCTTTCTGTGTCTGTCTTACTTGACGAAGTCTTCATAAGCGTTTCTCTGATCAAGCACACAAGCCGGAATATATATGTACCTACCCCTACTCCTACCCCTAAATACGTTTAATAGGTACAAATAGTATAAACTTAATAATGTGAGAAAAATTGGGAGGATTAAAACTTGTGATTGTGAGTCCACTATCAATATTTTTTTAAAACCCAAATGATGAAAACCCTACAGCACTATAATGAAGGCAGATCATCCATAGACTGGGAAAGTCTTAGGCCAACTTGATCCACTAAAGGTCCGTTTAACCCCAAGCATCTACCATGGTATGAAAACTGTATTTTTACCTTTAAGGATAATAAGGGGTTAAGTGCGTTGGAAAAGAGCGGTTCCGTGCTATCCTTCTACTGGCTAAGGTCAACAGTTTTATTCCATTGTGAGTAATCATATAACTCCTAAAATAACAGCTGTCGGATTACTTCTGAATAAAGCCAAGTGTTATATACAACGTCATTTTCACAAACTCTAAGTGGGACTATATTTGCATATGCGAACGCGATATTTGGTTACCTTGGTTAATTGGTATGAAAAAGTTATTTTCCCTGTTTCCAGTTTTCTTTCCCTAAACACTACCGCAGTAGCGTACTTCCATGTGAACGTGGTTTAAAAGATATTATTCTTTCACCTGTGCTGCGTGTGTTGTGTAAATTTATCCATCGTAAAATTCACTTAAAAGGTGTTCATAAAACGTTAAATAATTTTCCCTATAAATAGAGAAAGTAGACCTTTAAATTGTACCTTTAATTTTCTAAATAAAATTATTGAATAAGTTACAATTTTCTTTTAGTAACAAGACCACGCAGGAAAAAAAATACCAAATTGCAATAATAATTATACTAAAAAAATACCACTTTATGGCTACTGATTCTTCTCTTTAAAGCAATCACATTATTGACTTATACCTCCCTCCCTTTGCCTTGCAGATCAAGATGAATGTGAAAGTACACGCGTCTACACGCGGCCTTCGGAAAAATATCCTGAAGCCATTGCAGCCCCGAATATGTGTGTGGGTGTGTGGTAGACACGGGGCATTTGCTCTCTACCCTGGCTTTTCCCAGTGTTGACGTGTGTCGCGGAAGAGGGGTTCACAGTCCACTAGACCGGAATATTAAAGATGGAAAAGGGGGCGCCGCGCTTTCTTGTTTGCGTTTGCGTTTCCCGCTGAGAGTCGCGAAATTTGAAGTTGCATTTTGAAATAAAAAAAAATATCATCATCGATTTTTGCTGGAGGAGAGGAATAGTTTTGAATTTTTGGTAGATGGTGAAGAGGGAATGTTTTTTGGTTGAAGAGGGTCTTTGATATTAATCTGATTTGAACAATGAAAGTGAGATGAGTTTCATGTTAAAATAAGTATGAGATGATAAAAATTATATACGTTATTAAAAATAATATTTTATTACTTTTCATCATTTATTATTTATGTAGACACAACTTTTAAAAATTTTGGTTTGTATATAGCTTTAAATTTATCAAAAAATTATCATATACATTGTATCACTTAAAAATTGTGTAAAAGAAATTGCAAAATGAAATGTTTACTTTTAATAGTTTAAATTTTAGTTTTTTTTTAGTAGTTTGGAAAAGGCTTCCGAATGTAAAAACTAGAATCCATCTAATAATGAATCAATATCACTGTAAAAAAATCTCTGTAAAATTTGTGGCTGCTTCTTACATCACAGCGTTGTAATGGTTGCTTTACTGCAAATTGATGATGCGACTACATACAGAGCGGCATGATTAACTTGCTCTAATAGTGTTTGTGCATAGAACATGAGTTCATACAGTTACTGCCAGTGAAGCAAAAGATTTAGCATGTATAATACACTACATTTTGCACCAGATACAAATTAACAGCACAAGGTGATGGTAGCACTTTTTGCCTCATACTGTGATGGTAATTTATAGAATATCTTACAGTTTACCTTAAAAAATTTGTTCCAAAATTCTTATAAAAACCATTTCAAACAATTTTAATCAGTTTCCTCAAAATCAGTTTGAAGCGAAAACAGAAACAAATCCCACCACCAGACCAATCTATATACAAAACAAACCTCATCAAGTCCCGCCTCCTAATCAACAAGACACCACACACCGAAACAGAACCCAGTAAATTTCTTGCCAAGTCTCCATACATAAAACAATAGACCATTCATTTAATTAAGAATAAATATCACTGTAAAATTACACAAATTTTATTATACATAAAAATGATACTTTCACGACGTACAGAGTCACATGAACAACTTTCTCTAATAGCTATTGAACAGAGGAGATGAGTGCATCCAATCACTGCCAGTGAAGAAAACATTTTATCCTCTACCACACAATACATTTTAAATTATGTATTAATGCACAGTTCTGGGTTCTGGCAATTTCACCATCACACTAAGATTAAAATTGCAGGATTGTTTTTTCAGTGCACTCTTTAAAAAAATGTGCCACTGAAATTCTTATGTATCCAATTCAAATATTTTTAATAAATTTTCTTCAAATTAGTTTTGAAGCAAAAATTAGAACAAACCCCAACACTAGACCAATCTATATACAAAATCGACCTCGTCAATTCCCGCCTTCCAATCAACAAGACACCACACACCGAAACAGAACCCAGTAAATTCTTATCTAAGTCTCCAATACATAAAAAAATAGAAAATTCTTCCTAATTACGAATAAATATCTCTGTAAAAATGTCTGTAAAATTACAGCACATTTTTGGTTACTTTTTACATTAATATATTTTTAATGTTGCTTTACAGCAAATTGATGTTTTCACGACTTACAGATGTTTTTGCCTGTACTGCACAGTAAATTTTGTATCAAACATAACTTCACGGTGCGTGTGACGGCACCATTTTTACCTTCACAATATAATGGTAAATTATCGTTTTTTTCATAGTGTATCTTAACAAACGTGAAACCAAATTTCTTATGTAACCAATTCAGATAACTTTAATCCGTTTCTCAAAATTACTTTTCAAGTGAGTATAGCTAGTATCAAAGAAATCCCAACACCAGACCAATCTGTATACAAAACCAACCTCATCAAGTCCCGCCTCCCAATCAACAAGACACCACACACAGAAACAGAATCCAGTAAATTCTTCGCCAGGTCCAGGTGCGAGTTGCAATGGACTCATTTTCCGAGTCCTTGCAATCTCCGACCCCTCCCTGGAAGCGCCAGCTGATCCCCGAGATTTATAGGCATCTGGACAATTACGCCCCCTTCGCCCCCAGGGGGACTTGTAATCAAGGGAGGTATCATTCTTTCCTTCGCCCCTCCAATCTCAAGATTGCATCCGTAGTGGATGATAAGGAACTGCTTCTCAATGCTTTACTCTTCGATCTTGCAATGATTTGTTGGTGTTTTTTGGGATTTGTTTGATCAGTAGGGAAGGAATGAAATTGTGTTAGGTATCGAAGTGAATTGTTAATGAGTTATAATATTTTTTTGATGAATGAATATATTTTATTTGTTGGGGTTAGACGATCGTAAAAGTTTTCGTTAAAGTATCCTTAAGGAATATGCTTATAGGAATATTTTTTGTAAAGACGTTACGCATTTTATTTGTGAAGATATGTGTTTGTGAATGCCTAAAACCAAAGTCATAGTTTTTTTGTATTACATTTACCTGTAAAACTGACTTTGTGGTCTTTGATGTCTTTGTTGGGGTGAGACAATCATAAATGTTTCTTGATTAAGTGGGATATGCTTATAAGAACATTGTTTTATAAAGAAGTTACACATTTTATTGTTGTAGGTGAATTTCTAGAAACAAAGTCATATACACTGCTCAAAGAATTAGGGGAGCGCATGGTTTAAACCCTTTCACCCCCCCCCCCCAACGATTCCATTTGGAATTATCAGCTTGCGATTTTTTTTCTCACTAAGTTAAGTTATCACTAGTTTATCGTTATATGGAAGAATTATGTCTTTTGAAGTATTAAATAATGTTTGTTTTAATTAAATGAAAATATGGAAAACTTGGTTAAATATAATTCTCTCTAAAACAATTTCATGAAACAAATAGACCCTACATTGTTCATGTTTGCATTTTTAGATGTTTAAAAATTGATTTCAACTAGTTTTAACAAATAAAGTTTTGAAAAAATTAGTATTATAATTTATTCAAAAGTTATGATTCCAATTTTTCAAAATTACATTTCAGTTAAAAAAATTAAGATTTTTTTCCTTAGTTTTTATCACTTCGTTCTGGATGCATAATGAATCTATTTCACAAATTTTAGATTTTTAGAATCAAAATAAAAAGCTGGGACTGAAAGGGTTAAAAAAAGTACCCAAAGTGCTCCTCTAATTGTTTTGAGCAGTGTAGTTTGCTGTCCTACTGATACCTGTGAAACTGATAAAAATCCCGAATCTATCAAATTCTTTAAAACTTTAACTGGATAAACATAGTAAACATTTATGATATCTAGAAATCCATTCATATATGTTACTGTACTCTGATATGATATACTCTTGTATGGTAAAAATTTAATGGTGCTTCTTATTAGATTTTGAAAAGAAATACGTAACATAAATGCCGAAATGAAATTAAAGACAGTTTTCATCTAGCAGAAATGATAATTGTACTTGCAAAGTAATCACATATTAACTCACTTAAATTCTTATTAAATTCACCTCATTCGATTAGATTTTATTCTTGACGGCAACTCTCTTTGCTCAAAGAATGACAATCAGTCTTTTTCATTGTTGAAAAACTCCTGAACGTACCCACAAGAGATCTGTGCAAATCACTTGAAATGATAAATGACGACGCAATCACTGTCCACGCCCCTTCCTTACACCATCCAAACAAGCACACAAAAAACAGCAACTTAAACGGATTAATTAATTATAATAGCTGTCACTAACTAGCTAATGAAACCTTGTATAAGAGAAGCTCGATTTAATTTGCTTAATGCTCGCCTAAAAAATACCCTCTCATAAAAGTAATGAAGACTTAGGGGGCTTTTGTATCTACTGTCTACGGTTACCTGCATAACTGATGAAAATGCGCATATCTGATGTCTAGAAATCCGTTTATACGTGTCACGGGACTTTCATATTGCGCCGTAAAAATTCAACTGATGCTTTGAAAACAACATACGTAACATAAACACCAAAATCAAATAAAAAAAATAACAACCAGCAGAAATGCCAATTATAAAAAGTAACCATAAAGAAACTCACTTAAATTCTTAACAAATTCACCTCATTCTATTAGATTTATTCTTAGACGGCAACTCTGTTTGTATAAGAAGAATGTCCAAGAATGACAATCATTATTTTTTCAATGTAGACAAACTCATAGACAAGAAATCTGCGCAAATCACTGAAATGATAAATTACAGCGCAATCACTGCTCACGCCCCTTCCTTACACCATCCAAACAAGCACAAAAAAACAGCAACTTAAACGCATTAATTAATTACAAAACCTGTCACTAACTAGCTAATGAAACCTTGTATAAGAGAAGCTCGATTTAATTTGCTTAATGCTCGCCTAAAAATTACCCTCTCATAAAAGTAATGAAGCAGTGATGAAGACTTAGGGGGATTTTGTTACGTACAAAACGAACTGGGAATAAATTGTTCTCTCGGCAATTAATGGCAAGGGGGATCGTTTTTTTCAAGGTAAACGATTTTGTATCCTGTTATTTCATAGCTGCTGGGATTAAAGTTTATTTTGGTGTGGGTAATTGTTTGTTGTGTTGTAGTTTTTAACTAAAAGTATATTTGGAAGGTTGTTTTATTTATTTAATTGTAAAATTTAATGTTATGGTATTTTTGGTAATAACAGGGATGAATTGTTTCATGAAATTTAATATTTTTAACCATTTATTATAGATAGTTCATAGCAATTACTATGCTGAGGAGAACTTAGTTTAATACAGATGGGAATCTTTCGTAGCGAGAAGGTAATTTCTTTTGGAAATATTGCCGTTTAGATTATATTGCCATCTGTCTTTATAACAACGTTGGTTCCTCTTTTATAAAATTAATGACTTATAGAGCAGCATGGTAATTAAAAAAAACTGTTATAATTTTAAGTGAGAAATAAATCAAAGATAAAAAGACTGCAATAAAAGTTTTCTTGTTTAAATTTGAATTACTTGTTCTTGCATTTAGTAATGGTTCTGGTTTGCTAGATTAAATACTTGCGAAAGCTTATTATGTAGCCAATATGTGACCCATCTATTAAAATTTTATATTATGTAACGGCATTGAAGTCACATTTGACACTAGGCCTAATTGGGCAAATTGATATATGGAGAGCCGAGACCTTTGTACCGAAGTCCTATATATAGAACCGATCAAACGTTTTTTTATATATATTGATGAATGAACATAAAATCTATTCTCATGTGCGTTAATTATTTTTCGTTTACCGAAGCTCGTGGTGAAGACTCTATTTTATTGCAAATAAAAGGTTTTTATATTCTAATAATCTTTTAAAGTTAATCTTACCAAAACTTAATAACTATTTCTGTTATATATTTCCTGGAGGTGACAATATGTTGTAAAGAAGGTGAACTAATCATAAAATACTAATATATTTAACGTTAGCGAAAAAGAACGCATTAGGTTTATTGACCATATTTTTTTAAAACATTAAGAGACTTTATCTTAGCATTTGGAAAGTAGAAAAAACGCTAGAGCAATTTGACTACGACAGGTATAGGAATAGCTGTTTTCTCATGGTTAGTATTAGAGAAAATTTGTGTGTTGAAAAAGACAATAATAAAAAATGAAGTTAAATAAAAAATGAAGTTATATTCAAATGAAGTCTCTAGTTTTCGGTCTATTCCCTTTATCCTACATTCCAATACTTTAATTATAGTCCCTAAATCTATCCCCTTTAACTGATATTCTTCAACAGAAATAAATTTAAAACTTATTTCAAATTAATTTAAAAAGAAAATGTTACCTGATTTACTTAAGCTTTCTGTTTCACAAAACCTTTGATATAGAAAAATGTTTGTAAAATAATTTAAGTCAATGAAATTTCCGTAAAAACAAATTACATAAGAATAGTTTGTGTTAAAAAAATAAATTCGTTTCTATTTTATAATCATTACACTTTGTTACACAAACGTAAATCCATTTACAAAATCAATGATATATGCATAGTATGAGCCAAAAGATTAAAATCTCTGCTTAAAGAATAAAAAAAATACATTTTATAATATACATTCGATATCAGTTTTGCAGGATTTTGGGAATAAACGTTCAAAGAGAAAACTATATCCGTAAAAATCTGTAGAAGCAATTTATACGCTTAATCAAGCAAAAAATAAGTATTACACGGGTTGCCGTCCTTTAAATAAAAATGATAATTGCTATTATCGATTATCTTTCAATCTTTAGGATTTGGCGACAAAGAAATAGTTATAATTCCCTAGAACTGTAAATTTTTTTTAAAAGTATACTAACTGGGCTTATCGCCCAATGAAAGTATTAATATTTTTCCACTTCCATAAAGGAAACATCAAAACTTAATTATCCATTCAGAGAGATAAGAAAAAATTAAAATATAAAATCAACGCTTTTCACAACTACAAGTTTTATTTTAAAAACCCCAGATACCACGATAATTGATAGGAATTTTATTTCTATGATCTCTTGCTCTTTCTTTCATCGAATATTCATTCTCAATTTTGTTCTGAAGCGTGGAATGAATTTCTTTCTTCAGATATTTCGTTTTTATAATTCTTCATTTTTCGAAGAATCGTCTGCTTGATTTCAGTTTTATTTATTTATTTATTTGTTTGTTTCGACTTATTTTTTTTGCTCTTCGGTTCGAGATTATGAAAAGTACAAAAGAATGGATACTTCTCATCGAACCGTATAATCTCTTCTCTTCCTTTCTAGAAAAAATAACGAAGAAGGATTCTTATTTTTTTTATATTCGAAGCTATGCTCGAAATTTAAATTTGTGTTCTTTCCTTTTTCCATTTGTCCGATTTGAACGTGTGGATAGTTTCGTAATTAAACTATCGACTGTTCGGGGTGTTAGGTGTGATTTGAATTGGGGGAAAGCGGGGGAAAAGGGATTGGAAGAAATGAGATATTGAAACCGAATTTTCCGAGAAGCTTGCATCTGAATTTAGATGCTGCATGGGGAAGAGGGGTTGTATTTATATTGCCTAATAATACTAATACTACTATTACTACTACTAATAATAAAAGCAATACTAATTATATTAATAAAAATAGTAATAATAATACCAATAATAATAATTATTATAATAAATAAAATTTTTATGGGTAATACTTTTTTAGAAACATAAAAAGTATTAAAACATAAAAATTATATGGTTGTTTGATTAACATATTTTTAAATTACTTTTTAAAGTTACATTTTAATTGCAAAAAAAAACATTTAAAGGAGAAAAAATATTTCTCTGAAGGATACATACGAATTTATACCCATCACTTGACTGTTAAGTTTTCCGGCAACACACATAAGTTTTAAAATTGTACTGAATTTTTTAAATTTAAAGTTTCGAGAAGTCATTATTATTCTTATGCTACATAAATACAATTTTCTTAAACTTAAAAACAATAAAATGTTTAGTAAAAAAATTAATTTTCAATCTTATGCTATGAAAAAAAAATTACACTTCATCCTAATTTGGATACCTCTCAGAGGGTTACAAACCTCACGTTTAGTATTCAGCTTCTGGGTTAACGAATCGCAACATGACTTGCAAGTTAGTAAGTCTTTAAACTCAAGCACATTTTTTAATGCAAAACGGTAATAAAAAACTATTTAACCCAAGTAGCCACAGAAGAGAAACTGCAACGGTGATTTAAATCACAGGAGTGAGGAGCAACAAGAGAATTTTACATTATTTTTTTTCTGGGCATATTATTCATGTTATTTAAGTATAATTTTAAGGTTTGCTTTTGTTTCTATGTAAGAAAGGCTACACGTGGAAGGGTTGTAGAGGACGCAGCCTTTAAAAAATATTTAGAATGCTTCGTAAGGTGGCCACTAGAATACCCAGTTCATGTTAAATATGAATCATTATTATCCCTCTGAGGGATAAGCCTATTGTACAAAAGGGAAACATATTTCATGCTAGAGTTTTAAATTAAAAAAAATTGTATACATATAATGTTATGAAGTTTTACTTATTTTTTCGACTTATAACATTTAATTAATAATTAAAGTTTACGCCAGAAAGCAGGGACAATAATATGCAACCACTCGATTATATGGAGTAAATTTATGCCAATTATTTCTCACAGTGAACCAAATCACCAGAAAGATCCTTACTCTACATTGTTTTTATCCAATTTTACTGATGATTCTGATTGCTATCAGTAATAGCCTATTTATCACATTTATCATAACTATATGTTTACAAGTGTGTGTATTGTACAATTATTAGCTTTCACTACGTTCACCTGAAACCAAAACTTTTATTTGTTGGACAATCCCAAGAACGAACTTATGAAGATTTATTCAAGAAGTTGAAGAAATCCGACGTGCAATTTTCTGGCAATTACATTCTTTCACTGACGATTACGCCCGCTAATGGTTCATTAATCTGTGCTAGCGAAAGATAGGCTAAAAAACACATTAAATGAAATCTTTTCTATTGGAAAGCGCCAATCTGTAGCTTCAAAATTGATTCAAGTCTTTATCTTTTTAGAATTTTTTTTATATATTACTGAGAAAAGGGAGGTGAAAAGTGTACTTAGTTTAGTCTTACATTTTTGAAGGAAATCTGACTGAATTCAATTACACTTTTGACAATATGCATTCGTTTATTGAATTGAATGAAGTTATATTACGAGAAACTGAGTTGTACCTCTTGCAGTGTAAAGGCTATATTACTGCATTATTCTATTATGTATCTATTATGACTCTATTACTATATATCGTTTATTGAATTTAAAGAAGCTATATTACTTGAAATTGAGTTTTGTAGGACTTTCTGTAGTGTAATGACTCTATTACTGTATGAAACTTCTAAGAAATATAAAAAATTATCATCTGTTTTATCGTTAAATTTCTTAAAAGAAACATTCAGTTACATTAAAATTTACTATCAATAAAATTCAACTGTCAATCGTAACTGTCAAAATATAAAATATTTTGCATAGAAATAAGAAAGTTAACAGTTTTAAAACTGGTAATATAACATTAGATTTTTCAACCCGTTTACTTTTGAAATGATTAAAAATTCGACTTTAGAAACTATTAATTTTCTTACCTATAATATGATGGAATAATTTGAAAAAATATGAGTGTTCTTAAGCCTAATGATAGTATAATTTTTTTCCTTAATTTAGTCATAAGTTTTAAATAAATTAAACTTTTAAAAAAAGATGTTCCAAAATACTTATAATGTTTTTTTCGAAAAAAGTTAATTATATTTTTCCTAAAAAAACTATTTTCTTAATAGTGAAGTTCGTTAAATATATTTAACTTGCATACATTTTTTATGGAATAAATTATTGATATTATTTTGCTTTAAAAAAAATTTCATTTTCATGATTCTATGAATATTTTTCAAATGAAATCATTCCATACAATTCTTTAATATAAATAAAATCCTCAAAACGCAATTTAATTTCTTTTCGCAGACTCTTTTTTGTTTATAAAGAGAGAAATCTTACACGTGCTCTCTCTCTAAATTTAATATTTAAAACCCTCACAAGTTAATTTAAAACATTTACGTAGTAGCACCAAATTGAAGAACTTTCAAATGCTTCCTTGTGACACTTCTAATCTAACTCTCCTTCGACGGTTCAAAGCAAAAACTGAGTACGACTGACTTTTCCCAAACTAATTTTTTTCTTTTCACACCTTCATTTTAAAGTACAGAAACAGTTGAGTTTTTTTTATCTTCAGATTCCTTCCTTGTGCAAACCGCTCTGGGGAGTTTTTCTCTCCCCTTGTTTTCAACAGTTTTCTATTCCACTGTTTCGTTTCAAAAGTAAAAAAAAAGCCAGATCTCATATATATTTCCACGGAAAATTTTTCTTCAAGCCCTAAAGCCAATTTTCGCAGAGCCAGTGTGATTGAAGGTGGGGATTTAGTTCGAAATGGAAAGAATTGAAAATGCCTTTCCCAAAACAATTTCTCACCCTTGATTTTCCTGTTTCTGTGTTACTGGAAAAATAATTCTGTAAAGATCCTATTCCCATATCATTTTATGCTTGATTCTATCGAACAACGTTTTTGTTGATAAAAGTAAGTTTAATTTCTTTTATTTTTCAACAAATATATATTTTCTTGCTACTCAAACATGGTGTTGCAAAACAGTTTTTAAATGATTCTTGACATTAATAATATAAAGAAATTTCAATATCTTTGCAATGATAAACATAAAGTTAAATTAAAACTTTATATGAATTTTGTTTTTTGAAATTCATAGAAAGACGAAGAAATTTTTTTTTTATTGTTAACTCTTTCATATACCTTTTGGTATCATATATAATTTATTTACATGTTCTTTAACACAAATATCAATAACATAGTTAAGAATTAAAAAAATTAAATCTGATATTTGTAATCTATGAATTTTCTAATATTAGAAATATCAGGAAAAAAGTTCAATGCTATATTTATTCGTAAAAAGACAAAATTGAGAAGGGTTTTAAAGTTTATCATTTTAAATATTAAACATTAATTAGCTATTAAACATTTATTTATAAAAACAAATACCATAGCTTAAAAATTAATCGCAATATAAATATAAATAAAAACATGTCCATTTTCACATACTAAAATGCCATAAATAATGATTAATTATACAAATCTATTTATGCCTTTTGACTTCATTTATCTTGTACGTTAGAGCTAAGCAATTAAGGTCACTGCAGGCCTCGTTGAGCAAACAACAATAGTCCTTAGCCCACATTTTATGGGCTCTAACATTTAAAAGCGAGCATTCTTTGAAAGTTTGTTTTCAAAGATGAAAATTTTATGGGTTTATTTGTAAAACCATTTTTGGAGCTGAAATCGATAAAGAGATAGTATTAAACTATCATGCACTTTAAACTTACCAAAATATTTAAATAAGCTTTTACTTAGCATTCATTTTCCTTCAAAAAGGAGATTCTTAATTTTTTTTCGAAAATATCAAAGATATCTAGAAAGATTTAGAAGACAAGATAAGTGTTACATAAAAATTATTTTAGTAGTTTACAAACTGATTCTAATATGTAAAATAATTCTTTTAAAAAACAAAAATTTTTAAATAAAAAATAATGCTTACATAAATATATATTGACTTTATAAAGATAATGTTTATAAATCTATCCACTAAGTCTCTGTTACTTCACCAAATACTTAAGAATCTTTCCCTAATGATGATGCATCGATGTCGTGGAAAGGTAGATATCATTGAAGTATAAATCAATTGCCTTCTTTAGTGGTGTTTAAGATGGCTATTTACTTAAGGGGGAATGGGCGCGCTGGATCGCGGGTCTCCAAAGCAAAGTGCATCAGTGTTAATCCAATGGAGAAAAAAAATACTTTCTCGGGCTGTATTGAATATTTTTACAAGCAGATTTGTTAATGTAATAAATATAGCGGACTTACATGTCCCGACAGTAACAATTTTTGAAATGGGTTCGAATATTTTTTTTAATTTTCAATAAATAATTTCACACAAAATATTCGAAGCAATTTCAAAAAGTGGGAAGATAGAGACCTGTAAGTTATCTACATTTATTATTTAAAAAAAAACCGTTTGTAAAAATATTCAATACAGCCGGAGAAATGTGGCAGAGAAAATAGTTTTTTCCCATTGGATTAACACTGAGGCACTTGAGTTTGGAGACCCGCGATCCTACGTGCCCATTTCCTCCTTAAGTATACGTTAATGAGTAATAGACGCTCGGTCTTTTTAGTATTTTATTCTATTTAGATAAAATGATGCTTAAAATCGGAAACTTGTTACAAAGAAAAGATTTAAAATCTTTAGCAAAATCCGAAGGATATAAATGAATAAAAAATTAAAATGCTGATAAATATGAAATCTTTTCAATGCGATTCATAATAACAGATAAAATTAGAACGTCGTTTTTATGTTGTAAAACATTATTTTACTAAGTCCAATTATTTTTGCTTACAAATAATACTCTTCAGGAAATCCATTTGCAATCGTAAAATTTCCATTGTTGAATCAAAAGATTGAAAATATTTTAAATCTAATTTTTAAAGGTTTTACCGCAGTACATTAAAAAAAACTCCACTTAACGTGGCAATTCTAATAATATATATATGGGGGGAAATATAGATATAAAAACTAAATTATAAACAAATCCATAACAATTTTATGAAATTTTCTTTTCCCATTTCTTAATTGATCATAGGTAAAATTGTGGATATTGTTAATTGCACATAACAATTCCTCATTAATTTACTTTTCTGAATAAAATTTGATTTGGGTAATGCTAAAAGCAAATTCAGTCATTTATTTTAATAACATGTAGTTAATTTAATTATATACTGTCTGGTTAATTTGTTTGGTTTTTTTAATTTATACAACATCACACTAAAAGTGAACCGTTAAAGAAACACTTAAGTTGTTTATCAATCATTTATAATTAAAATTGAATATTATTGTATTTATAAATGGACTTCATGTTGAATTTCTATCGTACAAAACAGAATATTCTAATTTGATTATAAAATCATTAAAGAGTGTTTAGCACTTACTTGTCTTCTGTTATATAAGTTTTAACTTTACAATATTAAATTAATATTTATTTCAAATAATAAATTAATGACAGTTTCAAAACTTAAAATCTAGATAAATTTTTTATGTACAATTAATATAATATTATAATAAACTTATTATAATAATAATTATATTATTATAATAATCTTATAATAATATGTTAGTATTTGAATATAGTAATAGGGGTAACCGATTGTTGAAATCAATTTTTTTTAACCTGTGGATTTAAATTATAATTATTTTTTTGGGAAAACATATTTTATGAGCAACATTACGTAAGTTCCATAAAATAAATTATGACCTCTTTCATTATCTACTGTTATGATGCAAGATCGGATATTTAATAACTTTTTTCCCCAAGCCTTCAAGGAAAAAAAACTGTCGTCATGTTATAATAAATATAATCTTTACATCAGAATATAACAACTTATATCATGGTGCCTCGATAACTGTTTTGAATGAGGATAGAAGTAGCATGGTTTTTGTTTTTAATCGAAACTTTTGTTGTCGCATAAACATTCAATATATTTTTAACAAATGATTTTAAAGATATAAGGTCATTTTTTAGTAACTTGATAGCATAGTGAAATAATTCAGTTAAAAAAGTCTTTGTGCACATTCGTATTAAGCATTGTTAATATTTTTTATGCATACAGTTAAGCACTGTTAAAAAATGTCATGCATACAGTTAATCATTGTTAACTTTTTCATGCATACAGTTAAAATATGGCGCACATTTATTGTAAGCATTGTTAAAATTTGTCGTGCATACAGTTAAGCATTGTTAACATTTTTCATACGTACAGTTAAACATTGTTAAGATTTTTCATACATACAGTTAATCATTTTTTAACTTTTAACATACATACAGTTAAAATATTTTAATTTTTGCACAGATTTCCCCCGACATACAGAATCTTGTAAACAGCCACAATTACATCCAATCATACCCAAACAAATAAACATTAATCGCATTATTTAAAAGAAAACCTTTGTATTCCTAACAATGATATGTACGCCAAGTCTATGCCATTTTTCCTGTTGTCCCACAAATTGTAGTGTCTTTATGTATTATTTCCTTTGTTATTTAAATGAGATATCTAGCACTCCCTTCCTAGACTTGGGGTGCGCTGAAGATATAAATCACTTTTTCTTTAAGTCGTTTTCAGTTTCTAAAATTCTTTTGTGTTTATACGAGAGGGAGGGATTTTACTTCAAAGAAGGGAAAATGAAGGAAAAGCATGGTGATCTTCTTGCAGACTGTTCTTCTTTTGGTAGGTATTTTGCTCGAATCTTTTGGGATCAGTTTCTTAAGTCTGGGGAAAACTGGGAGAGATTCTCCTATTGAGTGGGTTATGCGATGCTTTACTTAACTGTTTTAGGTGCTGCTTGGATGATTGGAAGTGGATTTTTGAATAATTTGTAATTGTAAGGGATTGTTCTCATTTTGTAATTACAAGTACACTAGTTTTTTTTACAAATATCGGGCACAAAATTCATTGTAGCTAATTTTCTCTTGATATTTTTTCCCATATTTTATAATTTCTGACTTCCGTTAAAAAATAGATTTTTTCCAATGCACATTTTTGTTCAAACTTACATGATCATAATGGCGGAATCATCATTTTTGGGAAATGCAAAGTGGCACAGCTGCTAGAAATTTTCTTGACGAGAAATTTCTAAATACGTTGTAACTTCATTTTAGCTCACCTTCTTATTAAAAAAAGATTTTTATAATCGACCCATATTATATTTGAAACTTTCTTAAAAATACTGAAGAAGAAAGAAAACTTTACATTAGCAACGAGTGTTTTGAATAAAAATTATTTTTGTACTTCTTTTGGGCAGGTGAATACTAATATTAGTAAATTTACCAAATTTTATTAAAGATAATATTAATTTTTTTTAAATAAACTTATTATATCCTTACAAGGGAACTAAATAGAGAAAAATATACATTTAACTCTTTACAAAACTAAATTATGCCAATTGCAAAAAATACCCTTATTGTAGTCATTCGATTCCCTTAAGTCGCTCTCACCATTCAATGCTTTCCTTAACTTTCCCCAATTCTCCAACAGTTGATCCCGAAGATTTTAAAATCATCGTGGACCAACTTAGAGGCAGTTTCACACCAAAGTGTTTAAAGCCAACGCTAAGCTGATCCCATCATTCTGGCTACATCATGTCTTACAAGAAAAAGATCAAGTCAGGAAACAAGAATCAAATCTAGAGAAAGAAAAGAATAGAGGACAATGACTTGAAAGGTGGGGGAATGGGGTGGAAAAGTCATTACAGACGTTAGTGGCCTTTGAAGATACTTGAGCCAACTCCTCATCCACTAGAGTGAAATCCTAGAATTGGCGAGGAATCGCAGTTTGGCTTACCCTATTATATTTCTTAAAAAAGTTAAATATTACCTACTGTGACAACAACATTATCCTTCACATATATTCTTTAATTAAATATTTTTCGCAAAAATGCTTAGATAGTTAAAATTTACATTTTTTAAATAAAAATAACGTTTAATTTTTGCTAAGGAGTTACAATTTCAATTTATGTTGAGGTTTTATTTTAAGTCCTAAAATACACATTATTTTTCACCTATCAATGAATAAACAAGGTTTATTATTTCATGTAATTTATATACTGGTATTCAAATTTTTTAAAGTAAATTTTTTAAAAAATGTACTCCTGAAATTTTTTTTACAAAATCTCTAAAGCCGTGCTTCTTCTTCGTGCAAATATTAGTGCTAAATCATTTTTTTTACAAACAAACGTCTGATATCTTTAATTAAATGAATGTCTTCAAACAATGAGATCACCTTCTAATGTATTTTACAGATCTTTAAGTTTAAAATAAATTCTGTATTAACATGAACGTAAAGCAAATCCTCCGGTTAATTGGATGCTCAGAAGGATAATGTTTGGCATTTCAGAGAATACTTTACGAGTATGCATGAATGGCTTTTAAAACTGTACTCATATTATAGTTTATTCATACTACGACAGACAAAATTTGTCATTCTTTTTATGTCCGCACTAAAAAAATGTTTTTGAATATTTTGGACATGTAATTTTCAGAAACGTTTCCGGGTGTTTCGGAAATTTTCAGAAACGTTTCCGGGTGTTTCGGAAACATCTTTCTGTGATACTCAGAAACAGTTTTGAGTATTTTAAAAATTGTTTTTAAAAAATATACTAATTTCCAGTACATATACGATTTATGGACCTTCTGAAAGACGGTGTTATATAAGCCTCCACACTCCTTAGAAGATTCAATCTTAACCACTAGGTCACGGAAAGGTCATGAGGGCGTCATTTTTGTGCGTCCGGTTCGTATTGACAGAGATATAATGAAATCCTTTGCACATGCGTCAGAAAGTATATCGTCGAAACTATACAGATCTAGAAAACGTTTCTTTACTTATCAGAAACATTCCAATAACATAAAGTATCTCATCTTTCAGAAACAGTTTAATTAAAGCAAAACAAACATCTTGACTTTTTTCGTAGTGTGTTGGTTATTTTTTTGTTTTGATAAAATAATATCAGTGAAGCATAAAAGGAATGTTAGTTAACTTGATTATGCAACAAAACGTAGTGCTTCGGTTATAATTTGATCAACCTAATGACTCAATGGATCATGAGATCATAAATCTTTATCTATTATTATTCCGCACTTTTTATTCATAGTAATAAATGCATAGTCTGGTACAAGTCCCTATATCGTATAAATTTAGTTATCATTAAACTTATTATTTTCTTTTCAGCATTATAATAAACATAATGCATTATGCCAAAAATGTTATGCATTATATCAAGTACATACACAAATATTTTCAAAATGGTACAGAAAAGTTGGCGATTTTCTATCAGCTATGGCGACTTTCAAAACAACTTTGTTGTGCAACCTTCCCTCTCCACTCATCAAGGCAGTAGCAAAGCCCTTTAATAGCCTCGGTTCCCCCGACATTGCCAAGATGGCGGAAAGAAACAGATTTTTATAATATCTTCTTTTTAAGAATGAATGAAAACTACAAAAGAAAATGGAGGTTGTGGGAGTAAGGAAAGAAACGCAATAACAAAACACTTGATGCCTGTCCAGGGAGAGTATTGGGAAGCCGTACACAGAGCATTTGTGAGGATTTGGATGGTTGTGGAGCGTCTTAAATTGAAAAAATCGAAATGAGCGATGTCCACAACGATATTAATCAAGTATCTTCGTTTTATAATTTCTGGTTATTTTGAAACAAATTTGGTAACAAATAACAATATCAACCATATTTAAAAATAACATTAATTGAATTGATGAGCCATAAACTTCATGCTTTTAATCATAAGTTTTATGGATTGGTTAATAGTTATTGGTATATTTTATAAGTTACTAATACATAGATCTCCCTTATTATTTAATTGAACAATTTATTATTATTTTTTCGGAAAGTTTGTGGCTAATTTAATTATACAGTTTTTGCTTCATTACAGTTTAGTGTACTTAGATTTCTAAAATATTATTTGTTTACAGTTTCATTAGAAATCGAAGCATTTATACTTTTAGTCCTCTCGTAAAAATCTCGTTTGATTTCTTCTTTTCTATTACCTTTAAATAGGAAGAATTTTGAAGAATATTGAGTCATCTTCAGAGTAACCGATTTAATGTAATTGTTTTACATAACTGTAGTTGAAACAAAGTAATGTTCATTTTTATGTTCAAAAATAATTAAATGGATTTCATTGAAGTGAATAACAATGAAATCATTTATATAATAATTTCATAACAGTAAAATGTTTTTAAAAAATGTAATTTCGATGGTTTGAAAATTACTAGTTCAGCAAAAAAGGAATATTTCCAAAATAAACTACTTCTAAATTTCTCAACAAGGAAAATAAAGATTTGTTTTCTCATTTCAACTTTCGGAAAACAACAACTCAATACTTCTAGAAGTCTTCGAACACTTTTTAGAACCAACTGCAGTAACACCTCTTTAAATCAAACAAAGTCAGTCACCGCGATCTCTAAATCTCGTTTTAATTAAGCATTTCATTACATGTAGGCGTCCGAGTAAACTTCAAAGGTCAAACGTAAATTGTCGAAACTACCGTGAAATCATTAATTACTCCTCATTTTGACAGCCAAAATATTTACTCTCATAAAAGGGTTGAAACTTCGTGATATAACGTTTGTTTGTGTGTCTCTGACTTCTTCGGTGTTTGCTGAATGTGCCATTTTGCTTAAAATGTTATTAATTTTAAAACACGTATGAAACTTCGTTATAAAGTAACTATTATCCTTGCACTTTCATGATCTGACTTTTTTAAGTTTAATTTGCAGCAATTCTACAGTCTATGAAAACTAACGTACTGAACTAAATTTAAAATTTTGTTATGAAACCCATTTATTTTATTATCTTTCGTTTAGTACTCACAAATTGTAGCCTTTTCAAAACAAAGCAAAATCCTTTCATTGGAAAATTATAAAGTAAGCATTATCCTTTCATTTCTGTGCTGTGAATTTTACATTTACTTTTAATTACCAGCGCTTCTACAACCTATGAAAACTAATATACTAAACTAAGTTTTTTAAACGCATATATTTTATCTTTACATTATAAATTTATAAATCTGAAATTGTTGTTCTTTCGAAAGTTATAAACAGAATCCTTATAAAATAATTTTTACACTGTTTCTTTTTATTATATTTTACTCCAAAATTATTTTATTCCTACAAGTCTTATGATAGGCATCAACCTATCAGACCCTTTTACTTAAAAGAAAAATCACATTTCAGATTTATACTTCTTGAACATTGATCCTTATAATGTTTCTCTCATGATTTGGATTTCTCCTAGCGTTAAACCTGTCAAAGAATGATGTCTTCAGATTTTTGTTGGACATGAATAAGGGATTGTAATTGGATGAGAAGCGACGTGAAATTATTTTAAAAGGAGTTGGATGATTGTATGAAGACATTTTGGACAAGGGAAAAGGGTTAAAGAAGTTTGTGAGGATATCATGTACTGGCGACGAAGTAGTTAGTTGAAAAATAGTTTTAAATTTAAAGTGACAGATATTTTTTTCTTGCTTAGGTTTTGTTTGGGAACGAAAGTTTCTCTAAAAATGAGGATGAAACGAAATATATTTGTTTTTTTCTTTTGTTTAAACTTTATAGCTATTATCCCAACTCTTAATATATATTAATTTACTTTTACTCCTAAACGAGAGATTAAAAAAGATAACTTAGATGATATAAACTTAGATGATTTTAACTACAAAAAACACGATTTCACGAAGATTTTTCGATATTACTAGAAAATTAACTCTAATTTTTACCACACGTAAATTACCGCCTTTTTTCCCCGAACCGAGTGAAGAAAGTTTTCCTGGCGTGCTTGTGAGCAAAGCTATTTAAACATATTGGTTCATGTCTCTCTCTAGTAGGAAGTTATCAAGAAAAACTTTTAAATATGATATAGGAATTTGTACCGTTTTAAAGAGTAGATTTATAATACTTTTACAGATCTTGATATATTAGAGTATTATCACATATGTTCTTAAAGCACACATTAATGAAGCTTGATCATTGAAGAAATGAATTGCAGAAATATTATTCGATTAAAACATAGTCATTTGTTTAATCACAAAGCTCAAATTTATATTAAAATTATCTTAACGATGAAAATGCAAGGCTTGTAGAATATTATGTTTTAGGCTTAATCAGTAATGAAGATTAATGAGATTTACGACCTTTCACTAATTCTCTTTATTCAATCAGTTTTCAGCTTCTTGATTTATTCATAAACAATGTGACATTACATAGAATGCTTCCTTTTGTTTCACACTTTAAAGAACAATTGCTTTTGTATTTCCTCATTTTTTTTAGCAATTCAATTCTATCTCTTTTATACAAGGATGGTTTGCTTGTAAGGGTGTTTTTTTATTTCTTGAAAAATGGAAACAAAAACTTTCAATGTTTCGTGCAGGTCACGAAAACTGGTTTTAATCGGAATTTTTTTATAACAAGCAAACAAAAGTGCTTACAGTGATTTAAGTGTTACAAGGGTTATTTTTGTCCATTTATCTTCTTCAAGTAAATAAGATTCCAATAATATTTGAAACATTGTCATTTTACACCAGAATTAAATATCCATTTTTTCCCTAAAAATATACAGTCTATGGACAAATTATTAGACGCACTGCAAGAGTTCATGTATCAATCAATGATGAACAAAATACCTTTAGAAGGACATTTGTGTTCCTAAACTTAAGCTATTGAATAAAAAATACTATTTGCTATACTTAATATATATATCGACATCTTTTTTTATTGATATGGCATTCTTTGGTATGTTTTATCATTACTAAAAAAATACAGTTGTTACACAGAAAAATACAGTTGTACAATTTGTCCAGGGACTGTATATTAACTCTTCTCCTTACACAACGCAAACCAATTTAAATTCATCTTAATTGAACCTTGTCTGAATTTTCCTTTCTTTATATTCCGTTTAATTCCATAAAATACAAATGAATGGTTATCATTTAAGAAAGAAAACCAACCCCCATGATTAAATGCTGCTAGCCCTAATAAAACTCATTTTTTTGGCCGTACTTAAAAGCAAGGCAAATCTCTTTGGTTATTTTATTGCTTCTCGTGTCCCCATAATGGGACCTGCCATAAAGATTAATGCACAAGCAGAAACCTTAAAACATTATGGGCTCGATTTCGGAGATCTCACAATTCGGAGACTTACGGGGTAGAAAAACTGCCCAGCAAAATTGGCGGAAGTAAGAAGGTATTGTATAGGCCGTTTCCGATTTAGGAGCGATTATCATCTCAGATGTGTTTTTATGAAGGTAGCTCTGATTAAAGACCTTAATATAAACCACATTGAGGGATCGATAAATGGCTCAGGTATGTTTTCTAAATTGCCGGAAGTAGGTGTGGACTTTTAAAAGATAGCCAACGATATAAGTTTTACCATTACAAAATGGATTTTTTTTTCGTAGAAGTTTGGGTATAATTTTTCGTGTTTTTACATAAGTTTTTGATTGATGCTTGGTATTTCAATGCTTTCAAATTACTCAAGAATTTTAATTCATTTGCTTAGGTTGCTTTCCTTTACGTGTTCTGTCAAGAGCCTAGTTTTTGAAAGTAACTGTATTTAAAGAAATTTTTCTCCATTTTTGTCAATCAAGTAATTTGATCAAATAAAAATCTAGGTTTAAAGCCTAGTGGACCTAGTAACTATTTTAGAAACACATTATTAATCGGCATTTATAACTAAAATATACTTAATTAGAAAGATAAAAATCCCCTTTTTGAATGTAGTGTAAGTCACGAAAAGATATAAAAGTTTTTATAACTTTTTATAATAAAGCTAGGTTTTATAATAAAGATATTTTCTTTCTATGTTAACCTTTGTGTAATTCCACACCTTTAAATTTTAAAATAAAATTTTCCTATACGGCTTTCCATCTAATAAGTTGGTTAATAAAATGAGGGCCAATCTTGCTTGAGAAATTAACACTGAGGGGGGAGGGGGAGGGCGTTGCGCTACGTTTGATTAGTCGGGGTTCTTCTCACACTAAATCATTGATCGGGAGAGATGAAATTGGCACAGAAGACCTTGTCACACCACTGAAATTCGTTTAATTTTTAAAAACCTACGGTAATTATACCATACAAAAATGATCTAAAAGTACGTCCATACAATTTTTGAGTCAGTATAATATTTTAAAAATTATTTAAAATTAACACTAGTAGTGCGACGTAAGTAAAACGTCGTCCTTAATATTTAGAATAGTTAAGTTTACTACTGCAATATTTTTTAAGAACTTACCACAATTCCGTATGCCATAAATCATTCCTTGCAATTATTGAAATCGGACTGTTCAAAGACTCATTACTTTAAATTACTAAAGAATTTTTCAAAATAATGATCGAAGTGGACCAAGGGGATTAAAAAGAACAATAAATAACCATGCAATATTTTTTAAGATTATTTTTAAAACTATACTAAGCCGAATGAACATATAATGAACATATTGATAAAAAATAGTTATTTATTGATAATGTTTTTAATATAAATATTTTTAGGGAAAAATATACGTATTAAATAAAAATTAGAAAAGAATAAATAGCTCTGTAAAAATTTATCACTTAAGGGGACTTTATAACCTTAATATTAGTAAAAGCCTTAAAATTCGAATAAAACCTTTTATAAATCAAACTATTGCAAATCAATGTATTACAATTTTAGAATATGCCAGAAATAAAAAAAAAACATGCTTTTGGTAAAATTATGTTTTGTAAAGTCATGTTTTTGTAAAAATACAGTTGTTGGGTTTACATTTATATAATTATTATTTTTTTAATAAATTATAACAAAGATATTATTATTTTTTTTAAGATAAAAGTTGGTTTTGTGATGGCCGAAGAAAAAAATATATGTTCAAAAAGGACATGCACAAAATATTTTTATCATAAAAATCAGGTGGAGAAGTACTATGATTCCTTTATACATGATTTTTACGGCTTAAAAATATCGCTAGGTGAGAATGTTTCAAATATTTTATAAGGCAAATTGCCAACATAAAAAGAAATCTGAATAAATTTTTATTGTCAAATTCTTCAAACACTCTTTTGTTTTTGGAACAAGTTGAAATCATATCCTTTTATTCAAATTCATACGTCGACACTCAAAATATAAAACAACTTGCGAAAATTTTAACTTTCACGTTGGATCGAAACGAAAGTAACAACATAATGGTCTTGAAAAAACTAAAATAAAAAAATATATATACTGTATCCCTTTTCAAATTTGAATTTTTAGAGGTATAAAGTTATTTTTTGTTTGTCTCGAAGAGGAAAGATTCCTTGATCTTTCGTTTGGAAATTTTTATTTAAAGAAATATGACGTCAGATATTGTTTGTTAGTATCGCTGAGAATATTTTCTATCGTGATTGCACCAAAAAAAATTGAGGAAGTAGCAGAAGGGTTTGGAGGATGATCAAAGGATGATGTCAGATTTTTCAGATTTTTGTTGGACCAATTTTTGTATGATCATATTTATATGATATTCTGAAGTGTCATAGTATTTCTTGATATTTAAATGTTTGAAAAATACTACGTCCAATCTTCAAAACTAGTTCAATTCCAGTAGCATTTTCTATGAAACTTGATTAAAGTTTAAAATACAGTAAATCACTTAAGTACAGTACATTTTTCATTATATCGTTAAAAAAAAAGAGTATTCCTAATTCCTAATTTTCCTAATACATTATTCCTAATTTTTAAAAAAAATAAGCATTAGAATAAATATGAAGACAATCCATTTCTTAAAATTATATGTGAGCAAAGTAAATCAAAGCTTCTATGAATTATTTTAGACATAAGAATTTATTCCAATTTTTTTATCTAAATTCTTAAAACTAAGCTTGCATGCTTTAGTTTTAAGAAAAATAAATATTTTTATTTAAATTTAATATAAATATTTAAATTTAAGAAAAAATAATAAAAATATATTTTATAGCTCTATTTATAGTAAAAATTAAAACAGAGATATTAAAATTTCTCTAATAAAATCATAGGAAATATTTAAACATGATTCGCAGTAAAATACGAAACTAACCCGATTTTTTGTACGGTGCATTCTCGCTTTAGCTAAGAAAAAACGAGATACGGACGCATTTTCAAGCGATCCCATAACACCATGTCCGAGTGATACTCCCAATAAAAGCTTGCATTTCACTTTCCAATTTTCTGCTTGGTTAGACCACTGTCCACTGGTCCCAAGTGGTGTGACTCGAAATGGGAAATTTTCCGCCGTTCTTCTTTATCAGACTTGAGAAATCTTTTTTTTCTAGACTTGTGATTCTTTTTTCTCTTCTCCCGACTTGTGATTCCTGCCAATAAATTGATCTCACGACAGACGTACATTCAGAGGAACAAAAAGTAAAAGTAGCGGAAGAAACTTAAGTTCCCATAATATATTGTTCTTTCTGTGTCTGTTTTTTCCGGGGTTTTTTTTTTGCTTTCCGATACCTATTAAATATTTGAAGCTCCATAAGTTGGATTTAGATTATTCGACTTTGTAAAACAAATAAATCGATAAAAGGTTTTCAAAGAAGTCTTTATTTTTTTTTCATTTTCAAATGAATATTTTCATAAAAAAATAATTAAGCGCTAAATCAATTGGACCTATATCTAGAATAAAATTTTTTCTAGTGATTTTTGTTTTGTTGTATACATTATAAGTCCAATAGAAAATCCCAAATTCATTAAATACGAGCATAGTTTACTTGTAAAACGTTTATAACGTAAAGTTAATAATTCGTAATTTATATCAAAGGAGATAAGTTGCATGTAAGAAGGGCATTAGATAGTTTTTTCATGCCTATCACTGAAACTTTGAATGGCTAAGCCTGATTATCACTCAAGGTAGAACTTGCAGCTGACATGCCTTTTGTACTAAGGGAAAAATATATCTTACTCAAAACTCTATTTCCAATCAATGAAAGTATGATCAGTATGTTTCCTTCCATAAAACATTGATTTTATTAATCAATATATATTTTACCAAGAACAATGTGCTTGTTTTCTTGAATGATGTCATCATTTAAACATCTAACGCACCAAACTAATTCTTCCTTAATTACTCTCGGTCCCAAACTGAAGTCCCCAGCATAATTAAGCAAAGACTTCTACTGTTCCAAACCAAGCCACACGAGTACCAGAAAGAATCACAAAAACCACAAGTTCTTCCTACAGAACCTAATCAAAACTCGAATTCGTGGCATGTCTTCCATTGTCCAACTGTGTGTCAGGTTACTAAACGATTCGACTTTTTTTAGCCATGCTACACAAAAAATATTTTTGAAAGACAAAATTTGTTGTTCACAAATTTGGTCAATATAGCGCCAACAAAAATTTTGTCTACCAAATATTTGTGATTCACACGTTTTTTATTCAAACCAAAAATGCGCAAACCGAAAATGCCAATGACCAACCACAGGACTTGACCAAGGATTTAACAGCACGTACTCCGCATATCGTAGGTCTTCAGTGTACCTGACTCGATCGCGGACCTCGATCTCGAGGCCGAGACGCTACACTAGCTCAATCTTCAACGAATGCGATGGCCTATTCTCTTGCGTGATGACGGCGCCATTAGGTCCAGTTAGAAACAGCCAATAGCAGCGACTTACTAACAACGTTTGTTGGGTGAATACTCGCTTGTGGACAAGTAAAATATGTTAAGTCAACAAAATTATCACAAACACGTACAAAAAAAATTGTTCTCCACAAATTTTTTCTGTGTAAATGACGATTTCGCTAATCTCTGGAGGGTTTACCTAGTTTCTGGAGATGCATGTTAAGAGACGGGAAACAATTCACGTGAGAGTTAGTCCCTGAAGGAGGGGATAAATTAGGCAAGGTTTGGTTAGTTTTGGTGGAAATGCTGATGAAATATATCGTTATGTCACTTCTTAACTAGTATGCTTAGTATGATGATAATTGTGTGTTTGTGTGTATATTTTTTCATGGATATTGTTTCTTATGCTTTTATCATTGTACTATAGATAGCGTCGTTTAAAAAATGAGTAAGGTAGTTTAAAAAATGAGTAATTGTGACATTACAGGTACCCAAGCCGTTTCTGTAATGTCACTATTAAAGAGCATTTCAAAAGAGTGCTTCAAACCTTCTTTCCGAAATTTGTACAGCCGAGCACAAACGTGCATTAAGGCTGATAGGTATTACTTCTTATCATATTAAATGGCTAGGTCTTTAACTTTTTGTTCTTCTAAGTTATTCCATGAGTTCTAGAAATTAATAGCTACACCTCGTATAATCAGTTCGTTTCCACTGCTTAAACTGTGATTTTATTTTTTAAAAATAAAATGTGGTTGTTTTCATGTATGATGTTATTTATGTTATATATTATGATGTGTTTAAACATCTAAATAATTCTTCCTTAATTACTCTCGTTCCCAAACTGAAGTCCCCAGCATAATTAAAGCCCAATGACTTCTACTGTTCCCAAAAAAAGTCACAACGAGTAACCAGAAAGAATCACACCAGAAGAACAAACTGACCAAGTTCTTCCTAACAGGAAACCTAATCAAAACTCGAATTCGTGGCCATTGTCTCTTCCAATTTGGTCCAACTGTTGTGTCAGGGAGATCTTAAACTAATTTCGGCTCTTTTTTAGCCCATGCTAAATGACGATTTCGCTGCTCTCTGGGGGATTTACCTAGTTTCTGGAGATGCATGTTAAGAGACAGGAAACAATTCATGTGAGAGTTAGTCCTTTAAGTAGGAGATAAGTTAGGCGAGGTTTGGTTAGTTTTGGTGGAAATGCTGATGAGATATATCGTCTTGTCCCTTAACTAGTATATATATAGTATGGTGATAGTTGCATTTTTGAGGTAGAACTAAATTTTTTCATCTATTTGTTTAGTATGTTTATATTGTTCTAACATATAGAGTTGAATATTTTAATATACAGAGTGGCAATTCTGTAAGAGGCCAGAAATCGACTAATGGATTTCGTTTTGAGGCATTTTTTAAAGTCGCGACTTTGTATTTTTAAATTTTACTAATAAGAATATGTAATACTTGAGATTAAAGTTGGAAAATTCCAAATAAATAAAATAATTTTTTTTAGCTATCTAAATAATCTTATTAACATAGGACCACTTTTCATTTTAACTACATTTTTGTATTCTTTCATATGAAAATTACAACTATATTTATAGTCTGAAAAATGACATTTTCAAAGAGAAGTTTAAAATTCTCAAATCTGAGTATGCCACATAGTCAAAATGGCTCTGGGTAAATACTACTCAAGCTTTAAACTTGCACTTACTCATATCTGAAACAATACATCACTGTTAAAAGTTTTGTGCTTGGTTTCACCATGATATTGGTTCCTAGTAGCTGCAACGGCTGTGTGGTGAAATGTTTCACCTTTTTTTCGGTGTTTGGTTGAACCATTTTTCTCGATTTGGAAACAAAAACCTGAGAAATGGTTCAACCGAATACCAAAAATATGGTTTAACGTTTCACCATACAGCCGTTGCAGCTACTAGGAACCAATATCATGGTGAAACCAAGCACAAATTTTTTAACAGTGATGCACAGAAGAAAAAAAACGCCTAGTATTTCTTTTTGAGCATGTCCGTGCTTAAAAAATAAGTTAAAATGTTCCTTATGCTCTCATTTTTGAGTTTGTCTTTGTTTCAAAAATGATATTCGTGATTACTGTTAGATTCTTTTTACTATTTACCCGTGCTTATGCGACTTATAGGATGTCTAGTAGTAGATGGGGTGCGAACTCTATGCCCTCCAGAGAAGATTTTATATTTTGTTTCTAATACGATATGCATTTTTCCTACCCCGTGGTAAAACTTGCTACATTTGACGAATTAAAAGTATTGTTGTTTGATACTGTTTGAAAAAGTACGTCTTGTATCTCAGAAGTGAAAGCATTAAGTAGTCATATTTGACAGAAAATGTTTAATTCTAAAAGGAAAACAGATTTTCTCAGATTTTAAGCTGTCATTTTTCTCAGTGTGTTTTGGAAGTTATTGACATTTTTATCAATTTTAAATATTAATCAATGTGCAAAGCATTTTTAGTTCTTAGATTTAAGAAGATAAGTATCCCTTCAAATTTTTCTGCGTAAAAATAGTTTAGCCCCTTTTTTAAAAAAAAAATTACTTTAACATACTACAACCATAATTATTTTTTAACAATTAATGTTTAGTACTCAAAACTATTATCAAAAGAACGCCCATGAAAGAGTTAAATCATCGGCATTGTTCTAGCTTCAGATCTTATCAGTTATTTTCCCCTGTGGTTCCTCCAAGTAGGCTATTAAGTTTTCATAAACTAGATTATTTGAGCAATTAACTGCAGTCAGCCCTCCCAAAATGGGCATCGGAAGTCACCATTATGGAATTTTATCGCATATTCAGAAGACATGTGGTCACTCAACCCCATTGATGAAGATTAATCTCTTTGAACAGAAGTCACGCTATTAGATATGCTTACAAAATTATTTTAGATTTGTGTAATAAGGCGGTTTTCTTTCTTGTTTGCGCTCAGCCTCTTGAAATTAAAGTATTTAATTGAGAAGGACGTGAGACTTGGACGCAAGCACGTGTTGTTTGTTTTAAGTTTAGAGTAACTAAAGTACTGTGAAAGTAATGGAAAATATTACCATCTGAGAACTTTGTTGTTGAATAAATGTCTTTAAATTATTATTCCGTAGACATCCAGAACTTTGGACATTCAGAGATGCAATTAAATACCATGTTTAGAAGAAAAGAGCATTAAAGGTGTTTGGTAGCTGTTATTTTTAGACGCTTGGTATATTTTCATTATTATATATGCATTTAATTTTGGTAAATATATTTTAATAATATATTTTGTTTATGTTTATAATATGCTTTTAAAAGTTGCACATTTTGTAAAAAATTATGCTAGGTTATGGATGGAAACCATTATTACTTTTCCAATTCTTCGTTTAAAGCAAGTGATTCAATTATTTCCTTATTGTTTTATCTTATAAACCTAAAACAGTTTCTATAATTTCAATTCAAAAGAAATTAATTAGGTTAGATTTGAACATCCATCAGCAAAAGCTGAGTACTTGCTACTGAGTTGCTGCATTACGTTCGCCTTCTGAAGAATTCTGGTAGAACGTATTGATGGTTGAAGGAATTTCATTTTTATTACAAATTTATGAATTCGCTCTTTAGAGTAAATGTAGAGAAAAAATTATTTTTATCAAAATATCCAAACAATAATTAAAAAGAACCACTTCTAAATTATAAAAATACTTACATTTAAATATCTACAGAATGTCTGAATCAGTAATTTCCTTGTTATCTACATTCCAATGTATAAGAAAGGTTAATTTTAGCTCTAGGAATAAATAGGTTGTGCATTCTTTTATAATCAACGTGCGACATAAAGAACAATAGGTGCAACAAGGACTATAAAATGCATGTATCAACGAGAATTCAGTTATAACCTTAAAGTGGTAGTGTTATACGCATACCTAAATATATAATTTCGAAAGAACCACTTCTAAACTATCAAACACTTTAAATATCTACCTAACTAAATACACTATAAATATATGGACAAATTATTTCCATGGTATCTACAATCCAGTGGTGCAAGAAAGTGAATTTTATCTGCCAAAATACATACATAAATACACATACATTTGCGATTTTTATAGTCTAATTGCCATACCAACTGACAATAAATTCCAGGTGCCTACCATGATACATTCATATCCTTAATAGCGGGATATAAGGGACAATAAACCAGGTTTTGTGTCAAATGTTGTCCTGCTTCACTTATTGGATTCCGGGTTTTATATCTGCTATTTCTATTTTTACGTTTTTGTTCAAAAGGTGAGCTTCGGCCTTTGTTATACATTTCGACTCGTGGAACCGAGTCCTGTGTTGAGGTTTTGTGAGATTAATTTCCTATTTATATATTTTTCGAGTATTGTAAGATAATTTGGTTTTAAAGGCGGAGATTGTAGGTTGGGTATGTTACTATGTAGAATATTCTAGCATGTTTATTATCTTAAATTTATATTTAAACAACATAAAAGAATAGTGTTTCTGATAAAAGAAAGCAAATATAACTTGAAATAAGAAAAAATTTTATTATTAAAAATTGAGCAGAAGTTTTTTTTCGTTAATTTCAAAGTTAACATTATAGTTATTTATGCAACTAGTGTGAAAAGTAAGGCTATTTTAAACGAGTTGAATAAATTACATTCACGAGTTTAGAAAAAGGCTATTTTCAACGTGTTGTCATACACTATTTTTTATAATAACGTGCAAAAAAAGTATTTATTAATTTGGCATTTATTGATTGGCTTATTAATTATTTTAATCACGTTCAAATGATTTGAAGGTGATTATTTATATTAATGATTATTTTAAAATCACCTGCACAAAGTATTTCTTAGATTGGCATTGGAAATAAGAAGTAAAATAAAGAATCACGTTCAAATAAAGAATTTTACACCAATCACAAAGCCGCCGAATAAAATATCACGCTCAAATAAAGAATTTTAAACCAATCAGATGCGCTTATTTACTTTGTCGCACTAGTGCGTAAAGGTAACTTTGAAACACGATTTCGTTAAAAGCATAACTTTTGCCACGATTATTGATTTGAAAAAGTTAGTTTTTTTGCACGATATTATAAAAAATACTTTTATTTGATGACTTACTTTTGTCTATGAACAAGCCAAGAAAATATTATAGAGGCGTACTATTGATGCATATTTTTTGTTCCTCTGTTGCTGCCATTGACAAAAATTAAATTTAACATTTAGTTTGTTTTATATCAAATATTTTAGAATCTTACATATTCCCAGTAGAAAGAAATTTAAAATTAATAATTCGAGAAAGCTGGGTGCTTGCTTATTATAATAAACCTTTCGTAAGTTTCTAAATGTGTAAAAAAAATTACATTTTTTTATGTGCATCAACTTATAAATTAAGTAAAAATTATAATAAAAACTCTTCAATGTATTACGTTAATATTTTAGTTATTTCCTTAACTCTGAAATATTTTACATTTTAGCTAGTTAAAAAAAGTTCTTAAATTCAAATATTTTGCTGGTCGACAAACAATAAAATTGAAATATATAAAAATCACAGTAAAAAAGAAAAACATAAATAAAGGCTGAAATTTTGTAACAAAAGTGTTTTGACAAAATAAAATTAATGCCAATGAAAAAAATTGGATTGCTGAGCAAAATATTCATAGAAAACATGTTCTGTTCATTGTTGTTTTTGATAATTTACAAAATTTTGATATTGCATATTAAATCAATAAAAAATCCTAACATTATTTTTATTTGCCTGTTTTCAAAATTATTAAATCAATTTTTGACTCCCTCTTTCACTACTATAATACAGAATCCAATTTAAGTAACCACACGAGGTCCTTTACACTTTAATTAAATCCTAAAATCTAATCCTCCGACAACAGAGCTTGGATTTTCTAGGACCACACCTCGCCTTTTAACACACCCTTTTATTCCAAAGACTCTAGAATTGTCCCAAGTAAGATCCCGAGCTCTGCAAGCATCGGTAAAATCCAATTTCCATAGAAAAGTTTTGACAGATACGCCTCTCCTACCATTTCATTAAACCGAAAAGTCGTCGTAGAAAAGAACATTCTCTTCTGGAGTTCGATATAAACTCGGAGCGTTCGGAAAAGGGGGGTTGACAGACCCTCCAAGGCACAGAGGGTGGACGTGTCCAAAAGTCTTAATTTCCGCTCAAAACTCATTACACTGCCGGAAAAGTAACTCTTTCTCGCCCTCCCCCCTTTCCAGAATCGAAATTTGTGTTTGCTTGTTCGAAGCGTAGGGGTTAGGTAGCTGGATATATTCCTGGTAAGGTCGTTTTGGCAATGGAGTCTTGGATTGCGAAAGTCATAGAGTAAAGAAGAAGATAGGGATGCTGCCGGACAGAAACCAATACAAAAACCGGTTTGCCACGTGAAGCCATTGTTCACTTTGTAGTAAGCCCAGATAAACGCTCTAGTGAAGTATTTGGCGCTATGCTACCGGGGATTGGTTGGTTGTGTAAGCTGTGATTTTACTTATACCAGTCATGGTCCATTGTAATAATTCTCTCAATAGAAAGGAATCACTATAGAATTCAACACTACTGCTCGTAAGTGGACCCATCTAATTTTAGAGACAAAGGCCAACTAGAGGATCCCCAGAATTGACTTGCCACCCCCAGAGGTATTGATTTGGTATGGAAACTTGGAGGACTTTGTGACCACGACGGAATTTAACGTGCACCAGTCACCATAACCGTACACGGAGTTTTTCGACCGGCAGAGCTCGAACACGCCAACTTAGGGATGCCAGTCCAAAACTCTACCAACCAGGCTATCCCGGCCCCTCTATAGTAGAGTTCGTATTGGCTTTCTACATCTACTTCGCGATTTTTTACTCGATAATAAAAACTATAATTACAACGCATTTTTCTTACCTGTGACTTAAATTACTACCGTCTTGTATAAAATCCAGATATAGCGATAGTGAAACTGCCTACAACTGTTCTTATAGTCATTTTTTGATTGGTTTAGTTTAGTTTGAATTATCCTCGCACTAAAGCTACACGTTTTGATTGGTAATTAATGCTTTTTAAGGAATAAAATGATGTGTTTCAACGTGAACTGACATCGAGTGAGCGGTTTGTTTGGGCTTATTAAGGTTTCTTGGCGCATTTTTAATGGCTTCACTATGCTGCTCTCCAAGCTTCTCCATGTTCTTCTTATCTCTATAGCAAAAGTTTCTCGTGTGTATCCCGATTACGGCCCTATTCTTGTTGGGATAGGGTCAATTTGACACTTTGGACTTTGGTTGTTGCATGAAATTGTTGAGGTTGAAGAGGATATTTGATAAAACAGGAAATGGGAAAGTGTTATGGTATTTAATTGCGTTCTGTAAGGTTTAATGTGATGTGCTAGAGTTTACAATAAATAGTTAGTTCAAGTATTTTTTGAAACTATCAATTTCGATCTGAATGACGAAAACCAAAAACTTATTAAAAGTGATAAATAACTATGGAATTTAGGTTCTAATTTCAAAAACAGAAACTGAGAAAGTTTTATTAAGCAAAATACTAGTTCTATAAACAAATGTGACTGCAAAATACCACTCACAAATATGTTAATACACATAAAATTTATTTATAATCATAAATTTATTTATAATAAACAAATGTGACTGCAAAATACCATTCACAAATATGTTAATATACATAAAATTTATTTATAATTCTGTGCTTAAAAATCGCTTAAAATAGAAATAAAAACTATTGGTTTATTAGAAAATTCTTGTTATACATATAATATTTTTTTGTTAAATTTCCTTGTTGAAATTAATCAAGGATATTTAAAGCCATTATCCAACTTAAATATTAAATAACAACTACAATTAACCCCATTCCAAAACTACAAACTTCTCAGTTATCCTCACAATCTGCTTAACGTATCCCGATCCATTTCCCAATAACTAATCCACCACGAAACCCTCTTGACAATCATCCCAATATTTCCAGTCAACAGCAAAACGTACTTAATACCACGGATAATTGGCCGGCCCGTGGGGGAATACAGGAGGTCTATTTAATTTAACTTTCCTTCCTTCTCTTGACCACACTTGGTCTTAAGTGGTGTGGTGCTGCACTCTGCAGAGTCGAGAGAACCTAGGGTTTTCGTTCTTTTCGGAGATCATTTGTTATCTCTTTAAAAAAAACTGTTTTTTTTACAGTTAAATGTTTTTTTTTGCAGTTAAAAACTTTGCAGAAAAACAGCTGTTAAATGTTTTTATCTTCGGTAACAGAGCTTGTTCAGTTGACATTTCCATGGTGAACCGCTATGTAAACTGTGTGTAGAGGTTTTCTGTCCGATAGTAGATTAGTGCACTCGAACAAACACATTCGTTAAATCTGACACCTCACCAGGGAAAATCTGGAATTTTAACAGGATAAAACTGTTAAATTAAAGGAGGAACTAATTAATTAACAGTTTTCCAGTTTAACAGTTTGTCCCTGTTAAAATTGCAGTTTGCCATGTTTAACTGGCGTATCAGTTTGCAGTTTTAAAATTAAAAAAAACACTGTTTAACTGGCGTATCATTTGGCAATTTTAAAATCTAAAATAACATAAGATTTTTATCAAATATTAAATAAATGAAATTATAAAAACTCTGTCCAGTTCTACATGATAAGCTGATTTTATTTAGATAGTGTGTAAACATATACAAGTAAAAACAATAACGTTGAAAAATAAATGTTTTACACATACTTTTAGTGTGTAAATGTCTTGTCAGTGTATATTTCACAATTAAAGATCTTGGTGGAAGGACGCGTTATTAGTCGAAAAGGTGCAAACGAGAAAATGAGCTTAAAGGTTTTTAGTTTGCACTTAGATCTATTAAAATCGGTACTTACAAATGGCAAAAAATTATTAACTTAAAGTTTAAGAGAATGGGGAAATTTGCTATTTTTTAAGGAGGGAATATTTTTAAACACATTTAACCTTCTTCAGTGACAAAGGGGCCCAGATGGCCGAGTGTTTTGGACCATTACGCTAGCAGTCTGCCGGATGTAACGGTTGCGGGTTCGATACCCGCCTTCCCCCTGGGTGTATTTTCCTTTCTCTGTGACTGTAAAAAATTTCTTTCTGTGTCTGTCTTACTTGACGAAGGTTTATATAAGTGGGTCTCTGATCAAGCACACAATCCGGAATATATATGTACCTCCCCCTACCCTCCCCCCTCAGTGACAAAAAAATCTCAGTTTTCAAAAGATGTATGCAACACACTCTTCCACTAAGCTCTTTAATTGTGCACCCCAGTTCACTTAACTTGTAAGCTCACAGTTGTTGACCTGAATCATGGCTTGAATTCCTCATTTATTTTTATATAATAACTCGAAAACTGGCAAGAATTCAATTAGTTAAATGTGGTTTATGAAGAATTATATTTATTAAAAAAAATCAGGTACAAGTAACACTATGCACTTTTCCTTAACATCCATAGTCAAGAGATGTAGATGGCCGCACCCGCTAATTGAATTCCCCTAGAATAAAGTGACGTCCTGATAATCCGATTGTCCGAATGCCGGACAGTTTACTGGACGTGAGTCAGACTTTTCTCTTTTGAGGACTCCGATGGATTGGTGTGTATCTATGACAGGATTGGGTGACTCCTTCGCTTTGAGATGCTATTATTATTGTTTGGGTATGTTGTGACGGGTAGTTGGGCTTTCTTGATGAGAAGTAGTGGTCTTATTTCAGTGTTCTGGTACCGTTTTCATTCTGTACTTGTGCTAACTTTCCTTCTTTTGCTTAATTGAAACATAAGATACATTATTATTATTATTATGAAGTAATTTGAAATATTTATCTCATTTCAGTTTTCAACAATTCCCTTAAACCAAAGAAGTTATATGGCAGCCACCCTTTTGAGTATGTGTTATTTTCTTGTCGTCCGACATGTACTAAAACTAGTTTAACACATTTGAAGTTAGTAGCTTTTTTAGTTCGAGCTGTATAGCGGTTTCAGACATGCAGCATGAGAGACAAACGGTCTCACAAGCAAACCAATAATCAAAAACCACTTTTATAACCATCACCCACATATTTAAAATAAGGTTTATCCAGAAAAACTCCCTATTCATAATATTTAATTGAAATATAAATTAAAAGGTAGAAATTAGTAGCATTGGGTTATCTGTGCAATTTTTAGAATCATCCCTTCACTAATATAATAGTATTTATTTTTTGCATTTGCATGGTAGTGTAAGTTTTAACCCTACATCCAATATTTATACTACAAAGCATTACCTTTTGCGATTATTCTAGTTCTATGGTATGCATTTGTTCATGCAACTTTAATAGGTCACTATTATAAAAACAACAAATTGTACATTGCTTTGCTTTTAACGTATAAAAATATAAACGAATAACTTTATTTCGAAAACGTATTTCTTTTAAAACCTCTCTTTTGGCTTCTACTAGTCCGTTAATTTTGCCTTTTTAATATTTAACCATCTTTCAAGAATTTCCAATGATATTTTTTTTCCAAAATTAATAAAAACAACCACTTTTATCCATTTACCTGTTCTCCTTAGAAATAAAGTAGATTTATGTTAATTTAGCCGTGTGTCCCGCTGCATGTTATGGATCCACAAATTGCGTGCTAGGAAAAGTGAGGACTGTTTAGTATTTCAGCTAAGAGTTTGTCTGAAATATTAAATATATGAGCGGGAAATGGAATATTTGTTGCTGGCATTTTTTTTCTCTTTTGTTTCATGTTTCTCAGTGAATTTTTTTTCTACTCCTCGACTTGTATACACGTAACAAGATATGATTTTTTTCTTTATGCTGTAGTCTTATCTCTCTAAAAAACATTGCAGACTATACTTTCACAGCTTCGTGCGCTGCAGAAATGAGCTCACACTTTTCACACGCACATTTGCGTAAAAAAAGGCAGTCTCTCGCTAACTTTTTTTTTGTAAAAAAAAGTAGTTTCATTTTTAGCTCCTGAAATTTTATTAAATTTTTCTAGATGAGGAAGGTAGAACAACAATAATAATAAAAAAAATAAAACTGCAGCTGGCTTTGTTTCGTATTTATTACGTGATATATTCCGACGTTGTAGCTGCGCGGCGACAAGACGCAGATGAATTTTCTTTACTGTGCATAAAATTTTGAATCTAAAAACGCTTGAAATTGTTGAGATATGCTTCGCACTTTTGTGTATAAGTATATCTATACTAGCTTTATAAACCCAGCGTTGCACGGGTAGACCTTTACTAACAGTAATTTTTTTATGTAAACTTTTATTTTATACCAATTGTTGCATCCCATTCTGATTCTCCATGTCCGATTGCACCCAGGCCCTTCTATGAGTTAGAGGGCTTTCTCATAGGCCCCGGTGTTCGCCTTGCATGCGAAAGGTCCCAGGTTCAGGTCCGGGCATCGCCTAAATATCTGCCGACCTAAAAGCGTACAGCCAAAAAATGCCGAAGAATAACACCCTGTGCGGAGGAAGTTTACGTTAAATATCCTTCAAAAGTCCCAACTCTCCGAACGATCACGCCCTTAAAATTTGCGTTGGGTGCGAACTCGTCACTTAACTATGACCAATAGCCCTCATGGGTAGCTCTAGTTCGACGATAATTCAAACTAACCCTAACCCATACAACTGGATGGGTATAGCTACCCTACCTTAAATTTTCAACTTCGCCAAAAGGCGCCAATTCCAAAAGTCAATCGGCCTTTATATCATAGCTGTATTAAATCGACAGTTTCATAAACAAAGAAAAGCCTGGTCCAGTATACAATTTCAAAAGATAATCAATAAATAAAATAAGGATTTAAATGACAATACTGGCTACCATATTATAGCTGAACTTTTATTTCTGTTTGTAAAGTCTTTGCTTACGATACAACTTGTTAAATATAGAAACCCAACGTTAAATTTTCTAGATCACCAAAAATCGCCAATCAATATACTGGCTACCAGGCTACTGAATGAGTGAAATGAGTGAAGTGAATGAGTGAAATGAGTGAGTGAAATGAGTGAGTGAGTGAAATGAGTGAGTGAGGAAATGAGTTAGTGAAATGAGTGAATGAGTGAGGGAGTGAGTGCGTGAAATGAGTGAGTGCGTGAAATGAGTGAGTGAGTGAAATGAGTGAGTGAGTGAAATGAGTGAGTGAGTGAAATGAGCGACTTACTCACTTACTCATTTCACTCACTCACTCATTTCACTCACTCACTTCACTCACTCACTTCACTCATTTCACTCACTCACTCATTTCACTCACTCACTCACTCATTTTACTCACTCACTCATTTTACTCACTCACTCATTTTACTCACTCACTCATTTCACTCACTCACTCATTTTACTCACTCACTCACTCACTTCACTCATTTCACTCACTCACTCATTTTACTCACTCACTCATTTCACTCACTCATTTCACTCACCCATTTCACTCACTCATTTCCTCACTCACTCATTTCACTCACTCACTCATTTTACTCACTCACTCATTTCACTCACTCACTCATTTCAATCACTCACTCATTTCACTCACTCACTCATTTCATTCATTTCACGCTTGCGACGCTTGGACCAAGCGAAGAAGAAAGAGAAAAACCGGTTTCCTGTCGCGAATGTCCGCCAAGCAGATACAATTACGGAACCCCTCCTAAAAAAAAGTGGTTCTTCCCCTGTACTCTTCATTTCTTTCACTTAATTTTCCTCGCGGTGAATTTCTTTTTTCAAATTAAAAATAGAAAAATTGAATAAAAACACAATGCATAATGCTATTCCTATGGAGAATTCGGCTCACGTTTTGCACTCCTACACCCGTTTGGGTTAGAATTTCGAAAAATCGCTTCTTAAATGACGCCTACGATATAAAAAGAATATTTTCCTAAAATTTGGTAGCTCTACCTCCAGTAGTTTGGGCTGGGCGTTGATACGTGAATAGATCAGTGAATAGATCAGTGAGTGAGTGAGTCAGGACTTTGCCTTTTATATATATAGATATGCTTTTTTTTACACGCGACATAATATATTCATAGTACAATTTAGTAATTAAATGTACTGTAAAGTATTTATATTACTTATTAGATGGCATTAAATTTCTTTTTGAAAGTGTTAATTATTGATATTTAATGGGAACATTGAGTAACAATATAAAAGTATTTTGTGTTGGGAATTTTTATAATTTTAATATCAATTAAATAGTCATTTTTAGTCATTTTTAATCAATTAAATAGTCATTTTTAGTCATTTTTAATCAATTAAATAGTCATTTTTAATTTAATATCAATTCTTTGGATCATCGTTAGATAATACTCACTGTTAAAAGTAATGGTATACTTTATTAATTAAGATATTTCCTTCTAGTTCTATAACATCTATCACTATTATTATACAAACTTTCGTAAGGTAAAAATTTTCCGCCATGACAGTTTTTTTATTTTTTGTAGAGGACTGGGTTTTCGATTATTAGAAAGTGTAAAATTTCCTTTTTTTGAAAACTTAATCGATCAGTTTGTGGTATTTTAATTAATAATACATGAATTTTTAATTAGTTTTAATCAATGTAATTTTCAACTGCAAATATGTTTAGTCACTACGCATAACGAGATAACTTATCCAAATAAACTATCCAATAACAAATCCGTAAAACTTAAAACAAATATATCTAAAGCAAAACATGAAATGTGTGAGTAAGAAAGCAATGCACATTTTCCTAATTTCACAAGGTTCAAATACACAAGAAGGAATAAGAAAAAAAAATAAGAAAACTTAGATAAGGTAAAGCAAAATTACAGTTAGAAACCTCATTTATCTAATAACTTACTATAAAGTTGCTCAAATAAACTACTTAACGTAATACTCAAATAAACTAGATTAACGTAAAATAGTGTAACTTATTGTATCTGCAACTGTACATGCACGGATAAGCTTAAGTTTAAAATGTTTTCACTATAATTTAATCTAAACAAAATATTAGGTATATAAATATGTGCAATCTGTACTTAAAAACAAAACTGTGAAAGTTCTTTCCAAAACATCATTTTCTACTCTTACCCCCACGTCTCTAACGTATTTCGTAATTTTCTAATATCCACTAAGTACTCAATTCAATTCTACACAAGCGGATCTATTTCTGACCCAACCTAAAATAACCCGTGTGAGTTATGTGTCTGAAGCAGAGAAACATACATGGGAAAGTACGAAATGGACCGGTCAAAGACGGACATTGTAACGCAATTTCATAAAATGAAAGATACATTCCCCGTGCTATATCTGTGTTAGTCAAAAGGCAGTTGACCGGATTACGATGACTTATCATTTCCAGAGGGGTAAAATATGGACTTTATGGCATACAATAAAGTGACGGTTTTTGTTGGCGAGGGAATTTTAGTGTGTCCTCAAAATATATGGTTATGGCTATAAAGCTTGATCGATCGGTTACATGGTATATAAAATATCGTCTTCACATGTTTGAACAAGAATGGGGAAATACGTTGGTAATAGTTTATTTCTTTAAAATATTATAATAAAAGTTGTCTAAAGTTTGTGTAGATAAAATGTTACAGTTTTGTGTTTTTAAGCAATATTTTATTTGTAAAACAATCTAAGAAAACCTGCTCCTTGGTGGATTTCTGCCTGCTATTTGCCTCTATAACTTTTATTTCATCAAAGAAACACGCTTTGGCTCTACATTTTATGAAATATACTACTTTTCAAAGAAACAATTTTGCATCATGTTTATAAATTTAGCTTTTTTTTAATATTTTACTATATTTAAAAGTATAACACTTTCTATTAAGCACACGTCCTGCTTCAGAAATGTTTCCAAATGTTTCCTTTTCTTTCTAAACACAATCGTAAATACGTTTTTTATGCTCAAAAATAAATCTTTTTGATAAAAGTCTTAATTAAGACCACGCAATTAGTCATTGTATTGTATTAAAGAAAATTAAAAACTTATTTTATGTCAAACAAAATATGATATTGGCATGTTGTTTACCATTCATGCTACTTTTAAAACATTTCCAGGACATACTTTTGGTATACTTCATAGTCAAAATAATCGTCATTCTTTTTCAAACCTATAAACAACTAGCCATTACGTAAGGAAATTACTTTTGCTTGATACAATCTATTTTAATACAGAAAAAGTTTTGTGCCTCATAACCAAGGTGGGATAAGTCTAATATTCAAAATTTGGCATAGAAATCTTAAAACTAAAATAATATTGCTAGATGTAAAGTGAAAAAAAAGTACAAATTTAGCAACTAATTTAAATAATTCGAAGCATTATTTTATCAACAAGAATTTTTGCGACCAAATACAAAATAAGACAAAAACTTCGATGCATTGAAACGCTTTATTTCCGGACTTAATCTCATCTGGCTGTGATGAAAGTGCAAATCTAACTCAATTTCGCTCAGCTAAGTCCCAAGAATAACGGAACACATAAGAAAGCAAACGCAGCTGTCCTGCAACAATCGATAACAAAACTGTTCCTGCCCAAGTTATAGAAACCTTAATTGGTAAGAAACATGCTCCAAAACTTGTCAATATTTCCGTCGGTCCCACATCCGGTAGCCCAATTCCAAGCTGGCTTCGGGGGCCATGAGTTAATTAATGGTAATGTGTGTATCCCATGGACATGTTAGCCAACAGAACCATTATTGATTCAATCGACCATAGCACGAACTAACGGCATTAAAGACGCCGCATTTGGTAAATATTTTATCGCTAAACTTCGAAAACGCAACAGCGGATAAAGTCACCTCAGAACACGGGTCGCTCGATCGGCTTAAACTCTCAAATTAGCGGGAAGGGAATTTGCATTAGGCTTTAAGCTAAGATGTGGTATGCAGGAACTTAAGGATATCGTGTAAGGTATTTAAGGTATTTAGTTTGGGGGTTTTTAGGAACTATAGGGAACATTTTGAAAAGAGGGGAGGTTTGCCAGTAAAATGCAGTCAAGTAATACGAAAAAGATTGGGGCTGAAGATTCTTGGGTTAAAAGTTCGTAATTTTATGCGTTACTTGTATTTGAAATGGTAACTTTAGTTTGTTTTAGACTAAATCATCCACACATACACGTCTATTGCATTTTATTAATTCGAATGATAATCACCTCTTTTATGCCGTTTTCAAAATTAAAACAGGGTATCTACACCTTCATTTTTATACTTTTTCACACAAATTCTGCATTTCATATTTGAAAACTTACTTTGATCAGTTCCACTCGATTTACAACATTTTATTAGTGTATCAATGCAGTGCAATGTACATATATTGTTGAATGTTATAGTATAGCATAACTTTTTTTTTACTTAAAACTTGCTTCAGAAATCAAATAGATTGATACATGTATGAAAACTAATGGATAAAGCAAGCATACTCAATTAACCCCTAATTTCCTTTAATAACTTTTTTTTAAAAACATTTGACCATAAGAGAAAGTGTAAATCATCATTTGTACATCTAAATATAGTTAAAGATTTATTTTAAATTAAATTAAATACTTTTATTGTTCTTATTACGTTATTTTTTAATTTGTTAATATAAATAGCTCGATTTTTTAAAATATATTATTTGGAAATAAGTAACAATCATTAATTAACACTACAGGGAAAATTAGTATGCAAATCATATTTCCAGCTATCTCAATAATGTTTAGTTTAACTTTCAAAAATATTTAACTTAAATCATAATAAACTGGACGCGTTCAGTTATGAACACAGACTGATAAAATTTAAAGGAAATTCAACTATACAAAATACGATTTATGCTGTTAAATAGTTGTGTAATAGTTTAAAATAATATATAACTGTAATATGCAAACAGTATTGTTTAACATATGAGTTCATTCATAGTTGTGACAATATTTCAAATGTAGGACTGCTCATTCCAGTTGCTTCGACTTAAATACTACAACATTTGTTATAATCTAGATGGCTGTAAGTAAATCAGTAGTAAATGAGTGCCATCTAGCATGAATGTTATTTGAAGTTGCCTGTGCGGTTGAGGAGGACCGCTGCAGTGTATTTTTATAGATATTTGTTGGTTTTTACAGAGCCTCAAACGCATTTAAATATTAAAAATAAAAAAGCGATAAATTGACGTTATGCTATTTTTAGATATTGTAAATTTCCACCCTAGCAAAATCAATCCATATTACCTCCTCAAATTTTAAAATACACCTTTTAAGCAAGAATCCCGACAATTCATATTTCATCACTCCCAAATCAAACTCTAATCGTCCGGTATGAATCCCCGTCATGCATGCATGGATATATTACTCCTGCTCTATTCAGATAGAATCTGCTATATTCCTGAGCGGGCCCTCATACGAAACGTGTAAAGGGAATGATAGGGCATCCACATTGCTATTCATCATCTTCAACACAGAAATGCACATGCACCAAAATTTACCTCAAGGTAACGACCAAGTTGCTTCGACTTATGTACTACAACATTTGTTATAATCTAGATAACTAGTAGTAACGCAGTAGTAAATTAGTGCTACCGAGCGTGGATGTTATTTGAAGTTGCGTGTAAGGTGGACTACTATAGTCTATTTTACGTTCTTTTTCTTTGATTTTCAACAAGCCGCAAAAAGCATTTAAATTTTAAAAATCCATTTAATAAACGATAAATTGACGTTATCCTATTTTTGGCAAATCGAAATTTTCACCTTAGCAAAATCAATCCCATATTACCTACTCAAATTCCAAAATACATTTTTTAAGCGAAATTCTCGGGTCAATTCATCTTTTATCACTCCCAAATCAAACTCGTCCGGTATGAATCCTCGTCATGCAGGCATGGATATATTACTCCTGTCCTATTCAGATAGACTCTGCTATGTTTCTGAGCGGGCCCTCATACGAAACGTTCAAAGGGAATGATAGGGCATCGGCATTGATATTCACTATCAGCAAACCAAAATCTACAAACATATATGTAAAAAAATTTATATCAAGGTGAAGAACAAGTTGTTTCGATTTACATACTACAACAATTGTCATAATCTAGATGACTAGTAGTAAATCAACACTATCTAGCGATGATGTTATTCGTTGCTTGTACGGTGGACCGCTACAGTGTATTTTTACGCTTGTTTTTATGTTGGTTTCGCTTGTTTTTAAGTTGGTTTCGCTTGTTTTGAAGTCACAAAAAGCATTTAAATAGTAAAAATCCAGAAAAAATGATAACTTGACGCTATGCTATTTTTAGATATTATAAATTTCCCCCCTAGCCAAATCAATCCAATATTACCTCCTCAAATTTCAAAACATCTCAACAATTCATCTTTCATCACTTCCAAATCAAATTCCAGTCTTCCGGTATGAATCTCCATCATGCAGGCATGGATATATTACTCCTGCTCTATTCAGATAGATTCTGCTATGTTCCTGAGTGGGCCCTCATACGAAACGTTCAAAGGGAATGATAGGGCATCGGCATTGCTATTCATCATCTTCAACACACAAATGCTTTTCGGGTAGAAAATACCAAAACGGAGTGATTTATTGAGGAGAACTTCTCAGCGCAAACCGGCGGGTGACAGCACATCGGTTACTTCGGTGGGGTCCGATGAGTTGAATGAAGTAAGATTAGGTTTGGTAGACGGTGATGTTTGTCTGTCATGTATGTGTATGTTTACTACTATGTGTATTTGTATACGTTGATATCTTTTTACGTTTACTAAATTTCAAAAGGTTGGTATGTAGCCATATTTTAAATAACGTAAGGGGAAAAGTATCGTTAAGTATGACTTTTATGTGTGAAAGAAACTAATACTAAACTTACATGTTTCTTTAATTCTTATTATTTTTTTGTTTCCATACTGCTCATGCATTTCCAATTACTTATTATTTTGAAATTAAAATTTCATTTAATTGTATGTACCATAAAATAGACTGATAAAACTTAAAAATTTCAGATTCAAATATCGAGATTGGAGGGCTTATTGAACAATGTTTCTCCTTGTCGAACTAAAGGTTGATGATTTATCTGCTGGTTGAATATTAAATAAGCTGTCGAATAAAGTCAATAGATTATGTTGAATAGGCGAAGTTGTTTCTTTGGAATGTATGAGTATACTAACTAAATGTGGTCTTTAGGTGTGTCTTGCATGTTACGTGTTTTTAGCTTCCATACTACGTTTATAACGTAAAAAGTGGAAGAAGTTATTATAATCGTTCAGTCCTCTGTCTGTCCGTCTTTCCGTCACCCACTTTCATAGCGCAAACTACGAAAAACAAACGAAGAATTCGAATTTGAAGTACTTCAATTATTTAAAAAACTGCAAAATTTAATGTACATTTAAAAAGCATATGAAGCTATTTTTATTAGAATTAAATCACCATTGCCATTCGCAACAATCGCTCGAGACACGTTAATGCTTTTAGACAGTAAATGTAAATAAATTTATTTTTGCGACATCGATCAGTTTGAAATGACGTCAAATATATTTCACTACGAGATTCTTTGTATGCTGATATGAAATGTTTTCATTCTATTTAAAAGCGAGGAATACTACATATTTATTCTTTGAAATATAAATTAATTTTTGCAAACGATAAGAAATAATTATCGAATTTTCGAAATAAAATAAATGAAACTGGAAAAATTTAGCATGTAAATGTATAGAACTAATGATGTGTTTGGCGCCTTTTTACCTGTTAAATGCAACTGTTCTAGCAATATAAATGTTTAAAAGGTATACTTGTAAAATACATTGATATGTATAGTGAATTTAAATTACCCAACCAAAAACTATTGCTTGGTATTTATAAACTTTGTGCTAATAAAGCAATTGTTATGTGGAATAACATCAATGAAAACACCTGAGGGGTGGCCTTTTAGTAGGACAAATAAGTCCTACTATCCTCGTAAGGTATTTTTATAGAAATACAAAGGAATTTTTGAAAAGGTCTCTATGTAAGTTTTTTAGTTTTATGCTTGAGGATTTCTTTTATTTAATTCCGGTGTGCATATAAAATATAATTTGAATTATGAATAAAAAAATTTATCAACAATTTTGTAAGGAAAGGTTACAAATCGAAAGTCAAAGATATATTTAATAAAGTTTGGAACGAAGAACATCCTTTGTTAGTTTTTAATAATTTCAATAAATTCTTCGTCATATTGTTAGCATTAACACTTCATTAAAAAGTGCTTTAATTTAAATTTTTTAAATTTCTTTTTGCTTATAATTTTCGTAAGAATTCAATTCAAAAATGAAGTAAATATTGAAGTATTGTTTTTTTCTATACGAAAAAAAAATATTATTAAGTATTTAATAACTCATTATTTTTTTATTCATGTCATGAGTTCAAGATGGTTACCAATATTTTACAAAACAAGAATCCTGCAGCAAACATACATGATTTACTCAAGTTAATCCTACCCACAACCCAAACATTTAACCCCATTTATGTGACACAAACCCATACGAAAAACCAAAAAAAAAAAAAAACTTTCTTCGTCGAAAGATATCTTACACCCATTTCCACACAAGTTTCAACCCTTCCAGTAAACGGTTGGTGTCTGGACACCATTTTTATCCCTAAATATAAAAAAGAAGTTAATTAAATAGGATAATTTCCCCCTACGATTCTTCTTTTAAAGAGATTAACGTAGGAAGGAGGATATAGGGAAATATCCCGGTGGGTTTGACCCGTTTTTACATTTATTTATTCACTTGATCCTGGGTGGGTGTCGATTTCGGCGCCCGGACCCTAGATTGAAAAAGAAACTCCCACAGAAAGAAAGACAGACACTGCGAGAAAGAATAGAGCTAGGGAATGAAATCAAAACAAAAATGGGTAAGATATCGATTGGGTGATAAGGCCGTAAGTGCTCTGGGACCACAGGGGGGTGGGGATGTTTGGGTTCTTTTTTAGAACTAGAAGTTCTGTAAAAATTTCGTTTTTTTCTCAAAAACACTTTTTTATATTTCCCAAACCACCACTTTAAAAAATATTTATATTAGACATAATATAAGGTAGCCGAATATTTGTTTTCGGCAACTAATATTTCAACTTTAATCTAACAATTGTTAAGTCTTGTAAGACTATCTAAATATTGTGTAACTTGCAAATAACTTTTTTAAACAAGAAACATGTAAAATAAATCTATATATGTGAAAGAATGGCATTTATGTCAACGTACAATAAATAAAAATATCTATATTTAAATACGATATACTTTCAATTTTCCAAATGATATATGTAATGCATATAATACTCAAAATACTCCTTAAAATAGCTAAAAATGTTTTAATTCTAACGATATAGTTTATTTTAAAACAGCGTAAATTTTGAACAAAAAAATTTAACATAATTCACTAATAAAAAAACCCAAGCCAATACTTTTCCTGGAATAATTGTCTTAAATTCATCATTATTTTGCATTAACCCCTGTTCCAATATAAAATAACTTTTTAAGAATTAAATATTTTAAACAGCATTAAACTAGTCAACAGAAAACATACTTCAATTTTAAAATAAAAACATTCTACCTAAACCTTAAAAAAATCAATTAACACACAAGAAATAAAGTCATAAAAACATATCTATAAAAAATCCTTTCAAACACAGCAAGTAAAAAACTGCTAAACCCTCTTTCTTTAGCATTCTTCGATGGGGGCGTGTGAAAGGCCCTACCCTTTTGAAGCGCCATCTATTCTGAAGACTTTTCCGCAGGGTTGCCGTAGATCCGGATTGATCGCCAAAGTGTTTTACGAAACAAGATCGGTGTCGGGAGTTGCGGGAAAATGGGTGAGGAATGATGTTTCAGGATCCATTAAGTATGGGTGACACTTTCTTAGGGTAAAACAGGTTATAAATTTATTTTTGATGTTTTTATTGAGTTCACTTAGTAATACATTTTTAGAACGGAGGGTTGGGGGCAGGATTATTTTTTTTTGTATTAGAAGCTTATCTATAAGTTTATGTTTTTAGTTTTATAAATTTTAATATTAACTGCGAGGTAAAATGAGTTAAAATATATTAATAGAAATTGAATTTTCATATTTTGGAATTTATCTGAGATACTTTTTCCAAGTTTTTTTTCTTTACCTCCGTATAGAAAAATGTTTCAAAATATGGGTTCGATATGGTTCATTGAAATTAAAACCGTTTCATCCCAAATAATAATGTATTTTTATTAAGAATTTGTAACAATAAAGTTTTTTTTTTCAAATTACTTAAAATAAGTCATAAGCGTTAAGAAAAACAACAAGAAAAGTTTATTCGGTCACACACTCGCTTAAGTTGTTGTTTCCCCAATGTTAAATATACATGCAAGGAAAAACAACTTTTACAGAACATCTTTTGGTGGTGCTCGATAGGGTCTATTAGAACAACTGTAATTTATCTTGTAATTAATTATTTTCTCTTTTAACACAAAGTATTTTAATATAAACTGTAAAATACATATTGTTAAATATCGATTGAGTAAAAACTGACATAAAATTTAAGAGTCGTTTTTCTTTTTATTGCATTATTTTTGTTCATTTTTTTCAGAGTTCCGCTCATGTTTTCTCAGTGTTAAATAAATATTCAAGGAAAAACAACTTTTACAGAACCTCTCTCGCAGCTGTGCGCAATAGCGTATATCAGAACAACTGCAATTTTGGAAATAATTATTTTTAAAATTTTTTTTTTAAATTTAGTATCTTGCTATAAACTTAACTAAAGAGTATATATTTTTCTTTTATTGCATTGTTTTTGTTCAAAGTGTTACAGAGTCTCGCTTAGGTTTCTATAGGATTAAATAAAACTAAAACTAAAAATAAAATAAACTTTGATTATTTTATTATTTTCTTCAATCAATTTTCAGTACATTAAAAATTAGTAAAAACACATTCAATTAGTAAAACACATTTAAATAAACAAACTGTAATCTTTCACAAGTTCGAAAAACTTTTACCAAAAAAATATTTTTCTCAATTAAAAAAGGCATACAAATAGACCTTGTTTTGTTCCTAAATTCGCTTTTTCGGAATAATGAGAATTTTTTTAAGGTTACAATAAAATAAACTTTTTCAAGAAGAAATAATCGAAGTACTTTTAGTTTGTAAAGAAATAAAGTAAACATCAATAAGGCTTTTACAGAATAAGTTTCTGTTTAATTAATCTTTTATGGAAACATTTCAGTGTACATTATCAGCAATTTTTATCCGTTACATTATTAAAACAAATGATTTTATTATTTTTAGACATTTGAATATTTACAACTTGTTTGAGTAAAAAGTATTCGTAAACTCTAAGATAGACCTTGATTTTCTCATTACCTGTGAAAGGAAACATTTATATTTTATAATCCGTTAAGTGGTTATCATAATCAGAAAATTACGAAACGATCTTTTCTTTGTTCTCTTCTAGCATAAAATTAAAATTTATAATAAAATATGATTTACTTAAACTATGGTCAAAAAACAGTTAATTTTTTTATTTAAAATGATTGGACATAGGTTCTAAAAATTGTAACGAAGAAAGTTTTAATCAAGGATTAGTTACTTTATTATTCTACTCAAAAATAAAAATAGAAGCAAAAGAAATATCCAACTATAATGTGTTGCAGTGAAATGTAAATTTTCAATGCTTTTAATGGGATTTTCTAAACAGAAATATAATGTTTTTGTTAAGATTAAAATTCTGATACCTGACAACATAAAAAATATTTATAAACAATTCGAATTCAATTATTAATAACTGTGATGTTAAATGTATACGTATATATTTACCGAGAGATTTTTTTAAAGGTCACGGTAATAAAGAGCTAACAATACCTTTAAACTGTTGAATTTTGAAAAATATCACAATAACTAATTTGTCCTTTTAAAATTTTAAAAATCAATGATACTTTTCCTCTTATATTCAATCATTTTAGGTCAACATATACTTTAAAATAAAGTTTGTAACTCCTTAAAAATCGCTCCTTGTAAAAAATATTTTTCACAGATTATTGGTATAAAAATAAAATTAGAAAAAGAATATTCTCATTATTTTATTACTTTTTGTTGTAAATTGGCGTGATATAATCACATAGTGTTATTTAATATTCATCAGTTATACTTCAAGATAATGGTTAAATGTTTAACAAATTAAGAATCTTCTAGCCCTTAATAAATGCATAATTATTTTTTGTATCTTAAATTTTCTAAATTGAGTTTTTAATATTTGACAACCATCAATTGAGATATTTGTAGCCCAGAATGATAGTTTCATTATAAATGAGAAATAATCGAATACAGGAACGATTTATCCTTTTAAATCACGATTCTATTGTGAAATTGTTTTTTTAGAATTGTTTTTAAGTAGTTTTGTTAAATTTTATACATTAAAAAATAGCGTTTGTTTAAAAAGAATCCGCTGTTAAATAAACACAAAAGTTTAAAGGTATATTCTTATTTGTGATGGCAAGATTATAATACAAAACCTTTTTATTATTGAAAGTCAATGTTGTCACCTTTCCAAAAATGTAACATGAATTAAAAAAAGATCATTTTATGAAGAAAATAAATAAGTATTTTTCTGACACTTGGTCACAAAAGCTAACTAAATTTGCGGAATTCGGTTTCTTCAAGCCATTTTTACAATTTTATTTGAATAAATAATGTAGTTATATGCTCAAAAGATTTAAGTTGTAGGCAATCAAACTACAATTTATAATAATATAAATTTTAAGTTACATACTGATTATTAAAGATATATGTTCTTATTTTAAAAACACCCCTTTTATATAGCAAGTTATTTCATTCTTTCATTTATTCTATCTATAACCATCAATATTGTCCAAAACAATTAGTAAAACTAACATAAATAGCTATTCACCACTAAACCGCATCATCAACTGTTCAAACCGAAACACACTGAAGAATGAAGCAACCAATCAGATCCTCTGAAACACTTGTCGCTGTTGGCGCCCTTTTCACTTTCTACCAACTCTTTGCAAGGCGATAAGCCACCAAGAAACGGCAACCCGGGTTGTTTCCGAGTTTCTCTTCGAGAGCCAATAAATGGCCGTGGGACAGGAAAACCGAGAGCAGATGACATCGAGCGGGAAGAATGAGTCCGTATCGTCTGCAGATGTTCGAAAGTTCGCGGGGACTCGTGCGTTGTCGTTTGATTTGGCACCTGTTTTTTGTGTGAGAAGTATCGTCTGATAAAGTGAACTGTCGATAAAAAGAGTTTTGAAGTTGTTATTTTTCGGCTGCTGTTTTTGAACGAATTGATTGTGAAATATGGATTATCAAATAGAACGTTTTTCTTTGTTGAACAAAGTTCAAGTGTTGGTCCTTTGCGGGGCAATTTTTACTATGGGCTCCGAGGGCATCCTACCAAAAGGTAAGAATATTTTATGTATTTTAAATAAAAATGTTTTTCGAAGAAATTCGTTATATTTATATTAATTTCACAAAAAATGAAAGAAACGTATTTTTTTTACTCACAAAAAAAACGTTATCCTATTTTTAAAAAGCATAATCAAAACATTATTCTGTGCATCGTGTAAATTCGTAACTTTAAAAGATTTTTGTTGTTTAAGAAAATTCAAATTTAATTTATTCCATATAGATAAGTGAGAATCTTAAATAATAGAAAGTTTTTATCATAAACTAAATTTTCAAATTTGTAATTGTAATAAAAACGTGTTCAAATTAATTTAAATTTCATTTTAAATTTGATAATTTGAATCGTAACAATTTAGTTTAAAATGTAAAAAAAGAGTTTTAAACGAAATTCAACAAATTCAAATAATTTATCAAAAACGTCGTGTGCGAACGTATTTTTTTAAAAATTTTTATTAAAACATTTTCGTTATCTATGTTTGCAATGGCATTTTTATTATTATTATTATTTGTTAATTATTTATATATTTGAATTTTTAATTTAATAAAGGACATAGAATCTCACATTATTATAAAAAAAAAACTTCTTAAAAAAAGTTTTTAAATTTTTTTATAGCATATTTTTCTGCTACATTAATTCTCATTGAAATTATTATAAATAAGTAGGTAATTGTAAGAGTATTGTACCCTAGAAGCCTCACAAGATTTAAGCACTATAGAAAAAAAACAAACCGCCAAACACAGCAGTTGATTGCAATTTAAACCTCTAAAAGCAAAAATTGGATCTTTTAATAAATTTTCGGTCGTAAAGTCAATTAATATTGTTTATAATTTGCTAAATTTTTTGCGCTTAAAGAATGTAACAATTGCCAATTGCATAACAAGCGATGAAATTATCATTAAATTTTAATGTAATTTAAATCAGTCAACCCTTTACAGACTTGTAGAAAGATGACCGTTAGGACGTACAGACAACAGACAGACATCTCCACAATGTCAATTCCTAATATTTTTTTTTATTTTTTTTATTTCATTAAAATTAGGAAAATGAAAGTAACCTTAAAAATAATTTATAAGTTTGCTTTTTATAAAAAAAAAATCAGTACAAAAATGCACGAACAAGAAGGTAGTGAAATTTTAATACAAAAAATATTAAAAATGGAAATAATTACTAATGAAACTGTAAGTAGCGAGTTTTTACTTGCGATGAAATTATGCTGTTAAAATCTTCTCTTTACAACCATGACCATATGTATAGATTCTTCTGAGATTAAAAATAATACTAATTTTTAAAACTATTTACTGAAAGGTACATTTAGAGAATTACGCTTAACAAAATTTTGTTGAGAATTGTAAATGGATAAAATTCAGTGGCATTTTAGTAGAGTTTTACTGAGGTTTTTATGTCTTAAATAGATAAAAGAAGGTAAATTATATATATGAAACACTTGCATGTTATTCCTATATGCATTGAAGAGCATATTATTTACAATGAAGATGGACGGGGAAATAGGTTTTAAAAAATGATATCAAATTTCCAATAGTGCGGAAAAAAAGCCGTACGTTAGTATGTGTGTAAAATATCGTTGGCGTGTGTGTTAATATCTTTAGTTAATTGATATGTTCATTATAATTTATAAATAAAAATTTAATCTTTAGTTCTAGCAGTGAAATTAAGAGCTTGTGCAAATTTCTGATGATATTGGTCAGCGCCATTATGAGTCTTGAATCTGTAAAAATTGTTAATTTATCAAACCACTGATATTCACTCAATGTACGAATTATTGAAGTTCATAACGTAAAGAATTTCCGTCTTTTCTTCACTAGGATATTACTTTTTTACGTTAAAGAAAATAAAATTAAAATGTTTTAGTAAATGTCATTAAAGTAAATAACATTATAAGTACTGCTTTGTAAAGTTGAGTAGGTATTTTACTAAGCATGCACTACACTAATTCTATTTTTTTCGTCATACTACTATTTCAGATTTTATTTTAACAATTTATCGAAAAAAAACTATTGCTTTATTTTATATTAATTTAAATAGTTGCGATTTTTATTTTTATATCATACCTCTAGATTGTTTATGAGAAATTGTTACCTTCATTTACCTAATATGAAATATACATTAATAAAAGTATTGCGATAAGGTGGAAAATCTAAAAGGGGGACTTTGTGTTGTCGACACGTTTTGGAGAGTTCTGTTTTGAAAAGGGGTTTTTAAACATGGGCCCGTTTGTCATTTTGTCTTATTGTTTGAAATTCCTCTACAGTTATAACTAAAATAGCTTTAGACTTTAAATTTGGTACGCGAGTTTCTAGTTGCTTGTCAAACTGCATAATAAGGTTTTTGAGAAAATCACATACGTGCAAAGGATAGCTGCCTTAGTACTTTTTTTAGGTTTTAAAGGTATTTCTTTAAAAAAAAACTGTTGCAAATTAACAATTGCATGAGAAACTTTATAGATTTAAAATAAATGTTCTAAAGAGCGTTTATTTTTTTGTCATATAAATCAGGTAGTAGGTTGGTTGGTTCCAATAGTTCGTGGTGCTTTCCATTTGTCCATCCGATTGTACGTTTGTCCGTACACCTCTTCCAAATTCTGTTTTTCTGTTCTAACCGTCCGATTAAAAAAAAAAAATTGTTAGAAAAGTATGGCAGAAGAGATCAACCGTTTTGATTTTTTGTCCGTCAGTCCGTAAGCTTTTCCGTACGTCTGTCCATCTGTTCTTAATAAGACAGTCAGTTATAAATAACCGTCTATAAGTTCTAACCGTCTTATTTTATTTTTTTGTTTGTTAAAAAGGTATTACAGACATATTTCTTATATTTTGTGACCGTCTGTCCTGTTTTGACTTAGAATTGACTTGAAAGTTTAAAAAATATTTCTTATTAGATTGGTAGGACATCAGATACTATATTGTTTAATATTTCGTGTATTTGCCAATCCGTACTGTAAAAACTTCAATAACATTTTTAAAAAACAGGAAAGTATGATATCCTAATTATTTAAAACTTCTTGTTTTTAAAGTATGCAGCACAAAAACAACAGTCAGATTTAAGTTGATTGTTTATTTTTTGGCACGATAGTTATTCTTTTTTTTTATCAAACTTCTTTTTAGAAATTATTAACGAATAATTTATAAAAATAACATATACATTTTTATGTATAAACAAGAAATAAATTAAATAATTATGATTATCTTTTTGAGACCAGATGATCTGATTATCCTTTTTTGCCAAGAATGTTTGTCTTGGTAATTATTTTAAGACAGTGATAATGATTTTTAGAAATTAGACTCAATGATCTCAGAAATATTTGTTTCCATGACATTTATCTTTTTGGGGGGACTCGAATACGATTTAATGCCGACAGTACTTTCACACATAACTATACACTTTTTGGTCTTATACTCTTGATTCGAGTTTCATTTATGGAATATTGTGGTTGCGTTACGTTTAAAGCTGAATGTTACATTAGGTGTATCGTACTCTTTCGTCTATTCCTTCTGTCTTGGTACACCAAACATAATTTTGTCCGCCCTTTTCACTTTAAACAAAAATTGTAAAGTATATATTTTTATTTTAAATAACTATTTGTTTTACGAAAATTAAGACGAATTACCTTCGGAAATAAAAAAAAAATATTTGTTTGTGTTTTAATTTATGGTTTCGAACCATTTCTGTTTATAATAATAATCAACTGTGGTTATATTTATTAAATATAATATAATTTTTTTTAAAAATAAAATACAGTATTTATTTACGAAGGTTTTTTTCATCTTCCTTTAACTTTGTTTCTCTTCTTCATTTTTCCTCCTCTTTAATTAAATCTTTTCCTAAGTAACTACAGTTATGTCACATATAATATGGTTTAAATATTAATTTCGTGTTACGGCGAAATAAAACTAAAAGGGTTAGGGGGGGGGGATAAACTAAGGGTTTTAGTTTGAGTTTTTTTTTTTTGTGAAATGAAATATTTTTTACGGTATAAGGTAGTGTCGGGGTATTGGTCATTTTAGTTTTATTCAGATATTACCTCGTCAGACCCTACATATTATCTTAATACATCTAAAAGAAGGTAACACAGGAAAAAGTCATATCTTTTTATAAAACGAACTACAATAATCGTCAGAAATATCCCCTAGTCACAAAACAATCATTCTTTTCAAGTGTCACGTGTCCTTCAATTTCAGTTCCAAACATAGCACTAGCACGCTAATAACATAGAGTTTTCAAAAAATGACCTATCTTTCAAATATGCATTTCCTTTTTTAAATCTTATAAAATTTAATATTTACCAGTTGATGAACGTTTCAAAGTAATCATTTAATATAAAAAAGCTGACGAGTAACTTTCCAACAATGAAAATTCATTCTTTATAGATTTTGGAATTCAAAAATTTTTGCCGATGTGTCACTATTCCCTTTTGGTGCGATACATCGCACCGTACATGGTAAAGTGACATATTTCCTATTGAGTTAACATTAAATATACGTCACTTTACCGGGCACGGTGCGATATCTCTTAATTAAAGAACCAATCCCCTCCTTCCGGAATTGCCTGCCACTATACCTGAAGCATGTTTTTCAGAGCCAAACACATACCATATTTCACGCCTGGCCACACAACTTCATATTGGATGGGCGCCAAACATTGTTCAAACACTGAATATTCAACAACTTTCTTCCTATTATAAGGTAGGGTCTTTTCATGGAGGTCGGATTAAGACAGAAATGTTTGGTCCGAAAATTGTGAAGTTGTCTGTAGGTCGCCAAATTAATTATTACGCCCACAGAACTGAGATGATAATAGAGTAGTGAACCCTATTCAAACCTCACGGAAGAATAGTAGCAAAGATTAACCACTCTGACGAAAAATATAGTGTCATACTTGGTAACATAAACAAATCAACGTTATAAGGTTCAATTATTTTTAAAATTATTAATTTAGTTTCTGAAGGTAATGGCAAGAAAATAAAAGAAATTTCAATTTTAAGTAATTTTTGTGTTCATTTTAATTTCTTATGTCGAATGGCAACACGAAAGGGAAAAAATTATTGGATTTGAGCGAAAGTGGTGTATTTTTTTCAGAAAATTTGAATTTTCTCTAAATATGGAACAAATATGAAAAAACTAAGCTTAAGGTACACACTTTGGTATTAAAGGGAATCTATCTTAAAAATTTCGAATTTCTAAAGGCAGTATAAGTAGGTCTTTTACGATCCACAGACAGACTCTTTCTTTTATTATTATAGATTACATAAAATTATGATGAACTACTTTGAAATAAAACGACTTGCAACGACAGAAAGTATCCTAGAAAACATCGCTATACGCCTTAAACTAGAATACTTCGGCATTTAAAAAACGTGTTTATGTTTGCTCACTTCGAAATAGGGTTATACTGTGGCTCTATTATTATTTCTCTTCTGTATAAACGCTCAAACAAACCGCACAGTGTCCTTTTAGTCACATTTCTATTCAAAGCAAATCATTTTTGTTAATTTGAAATTTGTAATAAAATTCAATAAATCATAATATGTACCACTTTGGATTGTAGTATCAGATCTAATACAGGTTCTTAGATTTTCCTTCATATAAAAGATTCAAGTTTTTATTTATAAATTTATTTTATGCAACATAACCCCAAATGATCAACCAGCCTTTGTTTGGGCGTTTATGGAAGCAATCATGGTTTCACTTGGCAAACCATTTTTCCATTGGTTTTAGACAAGACACCATCACCATCACATTCTAACCACAAAACTTTCTTCGCATGTAATATTCATACGACAATGCTGGATATTTGTTGCCACGCGCGATACCTGAGAAATTTTCTTTATTCTTTTCTTTTTGTAAGTATGCAATCAAAGTGACAAGAAGGCGTAGGTAGAGTTGTTTTCTCCGGGATTCGCTTGTTGTGATCGTGTGTTTGGCGTGTTTTTGGTTTTGATGTTAGACATGGACGCTGAAATGTGAAATAAATGAAAATATAAATTTAGTCGACCAACGACAAACTTTGTTTCTGGTTAGAATAACTTGTATTTTAAACTCTACATTGACTTTTGACAAGGGGACTCATAATTTTAACTGTATGCGATCGAGTGATAACAACTGAAACCAAACTCAAAGTGATAACGGTCTTTTTTGTATACACTTAATCAATAGAACTCTTCAGTTATTTTACAATCTTTGAAATCTTTAGCATTAACATTTTCACTGGAAGTTTCTTTGAATTTATTAATATTCTGTTGTAGAAATAACTAGTTTTATTTTATTCACGATTAAATCCTTTCTATAATTTTTAAGTCATAACATACTATTTATTGTTTAATTCCACGTAAAATGATACCACAACTGAAAAAAAAATATTTTTTCTACAGTTGTAACTTTTATATGTGCTTAAGAAAAGTTTGAATTTTATTTTTTTTGTATCAACAACTATTATTGTTTCACCTTTGGCAACACAGCACCTTCAAAATGGCTGCTTTGTTTTGAAAACATGGTCTCGTGTTTTTTCATCATATTGAACCCAGGAATTTTAAGGTAAGAAACACATTTTATCAGATTTTTTGGAAAAATTATTAAAATATATTATCAGAACTATCTTAAAAACACATTATTAATCGGCATTTATTACTAAAAGATACTTAATTAGAAAGATAAAAATCTCATTTTTGACTGCAGTGTAAGTCACGAAAAGATATAAAAGTTTCTATAACTTTTTAAAATAAAGCTAACTTTTAAAATAAAATTTTTACGATATTTTCTTTCTATAGTAACCTCTGCGTAATTCCACACCTTTTTAATTTTAAAATAAAAAGCATTTTCTCTATTTATAACACATGTTAGCTTTGTAGTGTAAGTCACAATGTAGTGTCAGTCACAGCTTCTGTGTGATTTATCTATTATAGATTAGCTATAATATTTGTAGATTTCTTATATTTTGATAATTTTAATTTAAGATGGCTAAATCAACAGTTAAAAGAAAAAAAGAGCAAAGGGAAAGACTTTAAGCATGTAGAAAATTTCAAACCTTGAAAGAAAATGTAAGCAAAAACGACTTTACGGACAACACTTAAACTAAAAATACACCACCTCTATTGCAATGTTCCAACCGTTAGACAACATTGAATGGCATTTCTCTGCCACCAATGTTGGTCATCTTTACCTTTAGTCATGAAAAAGGACCATTTGATGGACTTGGTGATACAGTGAGGAGGGGATAAAAGCAGCCACACCTTCCAGGAAAATTGACCCACATTTTGCTAAAGATTTTTTCACTTTGCATAAGAAATCTGCCCAAACATATCACTATTATACATTTCTGACAATTGTATAAAGGGCGAAATAGGTAGATTAAATTATATTTGCTCATCAAAGGAAAATAAATATTTCCGATTCCCGACACTCAAAAATTGATCTGCTTTTTAAAATTAAACAAATACTTACTTAAAACTGCTAATATTTCATTAAATCCCCCAAAAAATAACACTGCTGATTAAACAAATGGAAATGTTGTAAAAGGAAATACCTCTCAACAAAATTCTGAAAATGAATTTGATGCTGAAAGAAGAGCTTTAGTTCCTTTTGTAGGAAAATTATCGTTACATATTTTGTGGGGCAAATGTTAAGTAAAGATGCTTATTCAATAAAACTGAAACATATGCAATGGTCAGGAAGTCTTTTTGCGTGGCCTGAGAAGGAAGGTTTTTCAGACAATTCTATTGAAGAAAGAATTAAGAAATTACCAGAAACCAACTTTAGGGGACGTTGTGTAACTTTTTCTAACTATGATTTTACCATGTATGCAATTCTTAACTTACCATGTTCAAAATTATTTACATATGTTATGTAATTATTGCCTAAATTTCCATATCTGTGATACAATTCACATGATGTAGTGTAAGTCACAAATTGAATGTAGTGTAAGTCACGCACAAAACTGTTAATAAATTATTTCCTATGATATTTCCACACTTTTTTGCAATTAAATTATTTAGCTTTAAACCTTGTACTTAAATTAAGCACTGGTAGAATGTTGATTTACTGCACTATGAAGAAGAAATGAGAGTTTTAAATGATAACCAAAACTCGACTTCCTTTCATGTAGTGTAAGTCACAGTATGACATTTTTATTATTTTTTTAGTGAAATACTAAATGAAAATGGTTTTTTATGATTTCTAAAAATAGTATATGTTCAGGGGTAAACTGGCGTACAATATTTTTTTTGAATAAGTAGAAAATAATTATGAACTACGCAAACGAAATTTGTTAAATCGTCCGACGTAGTGTAAGTCACGCGTGGAAATGCCCTATTGCATTAAAGTTACAAAGTTACTTCTTATAGTTCACCTAGTCGCCATATATATATATATATATATATATATATATATATATATATATATATATATATATATATATATATATATATATATATATATATATATATATATATATAT